>JABFQM010003235.1:0-12331 GCA_022816865.1 Zelostemma sp. ZL-2020
TTTTCATTCAAAGATCACTCTAACATTTACCACTGTTACTATTGTGCTCCGTTAAAAACCCTTTTTTTTGCCCTGCTACCGTTTCTTTCAGTTCGCCTTTGCTCTTGAATTTCCTGACAAATTCTTTCTTTATGTGCCTTATTGGAAGAGCTGAAAAAGCAACACTTCATTGTAGTTATAGTTATACTAATAATTGCTGTTCTCAATATTTATAATCAACTAGTCAAACCTTTTTCTTGTAAAGTGGCTGGTACTGGCGGAGGCGAGTTTTCGTTGTCAGTAAATTCCTTAAAAAAAGACATATCTCGTGGTATATGTCGCCTTTTTCCTTTGCCATATTTGTCGTCGTCCGAGGTTTCGTATGAACTGTCCGCTGCTTTTTTTCTTGCTACAGTATAGTCGTCTAAAAAATAAATATACAGTTAGTAAAAATTCAACAAATGACGTCAAACAGACGGTAACCACCCTTATTTAATACAAGGATACGAAATGCATATTCGAAAATGCACATACGTACACGCAAGCAAGGACCAAAAGTTAGTACATACACTGCAAGACAAGTGTTAAAAAGTAACACACATTCAACGTACTTCGTCAATTGTTGTCTTTGAATTGGCTTTTTCACTATAATTGTATAGTTTATTGTCCCTGTTTCTTTTTTATTTCGTTTGATTAAGTCGATTTTCGTTTTTAATTAATTTTTCATCTGTATTTCAGTTTTTTCTCCTTATTCTATTGGTATTTTACTTTTTCTAACTCAATTTCATGGTAAATTTTCAATATTTCTTTAAATGTGTTTTTCAATTTGTATTTCATAATTCATTTGATGGTTTGCTTTTCGTACTCGTTTTTTAAATCGAATTTCCTGGTTCATTGTCAATTTTTATCTTGGAACTAGCGTTTTCACTAATATTTTAGTTTATTCTCCCTGTTTCTCATTTATTTCGTTTTGTACATCGAATTATAGAGTTTTATATCAATTTTTGTTCCTTAATAACTGTCTTATTTGTATGTTACAGTTTTTAAAAAACATGTAAAAGACGTTTTGATTTGAAACGCGTTCTAAAGCATTTCAATTTTCAAAAAACACACATTACCCCTTCAAAAATGACACACCTCAAGCATTTAAAAAATTCAAACAGCTAGAAGTATGTAAAATGTCTACATCATTTGAAACGCATGAAGCGTTAAAATTTAAAACTCTGAGATTTACAGTGTATTTCAAACTCAATTACCGTAAAATCCTTTTACATAAACGGAATGCAGTTCAAAATTTTCGTCATCTGGAACAGCCTTTGCATCGGAAATAACGGATGAGATTTTCTCAACTGAACGGCTCGGCCAATAGCACAGAGTGCTTCCATTTTCATAAACTATCCATGCCGCGGGAACTTCCGAATATATCTCCTCCTCGACGAAGTATACCACAGCGAAACCAGTTTTTGGATTGATCTCCATAATTGTTTGAAACTGTAATGTGTAAGGAAATTAGTTTTTTATAGAGTTTCTTTTCGCAATCTAAATTTGTATAAAAACTTGATACTTTATTGAAAAATAAGGGCATTTACAAAAATGTGCACCAGTTAATTGCATAAAACAAAGGAAATTAGTGAAAAATACACAAGCAATATCATACAGGTAAAGTAGGATTTTACCTGATGGTTCTACCTTACCCGTGTATGTGCTTGTCGTATTTTACACTATTTTTCTTGGTTTTAGGAAATTAGCATCAACAGATTTTTGTTTATGCCCTTATTTGTTCATAAAAAATTAGTTTTTCGATACAAATTCGGAGTTTGAAAGTTATTTTTGGCGATTTACAAAGTTACGACCGAAGCCGTCGTAATCGCGATTTGTTATTCCTCGCGAACGAAACAAAGTACTAGCTGTGTTGCAGAGTTTTTGTACACAATTGATGGAAAAACGATTTTATGTAGAGTTCGGAAGTCAAGTCGTTGTCGCTGTCGAGATGTCGAAAGGTGTAAGCTGCTTCTACGCTTATTTACTTTTGCCGTATTTGAATTTTGGCCTTTGTCCTTTGTTGTCACGCCACAAGTAATCTGAAGTAGAAAGCGAAAAGTGAGAAAGTAGTGGAAAGCGACGTAATGCGCAGCCGCTGCATACCACTACGCGCATTTCCGATATATCGATCGATCGAACGACGGGCAAGTTGCGATCGTTAGAACTTTTGAAAAATTTCACTCTCAGTGAGAACATTGTTGAATACTGTTTTATATTACTTATTATCATTTCTTCCAATGATACACCAACATTTTATTAAGCTACTGGTAGACTTCATTCGCATTGGCATATGTTTCGCGGCAATTTTTGAAATTCCCGCAATACGATTGTCGTTATTGCTCGTCGCGCTCATGAAAACTTGACAATAGTCTCCAGGCTCTCGAGGCAACAAACGATGAAACGAGAGAAAATTACAGTGTAATGGCCGCCGCGTCTTTTCCTAACAATAAAACTTGTTGTGATAGAAATTGTCAAGTGCATCTCGTAAATTAACTGATTGGGTAAGTTGGAATAGATCTGCAACCAACATTTTCGAAGGTATAAAATTGAATAATTGAGAAAATGTGTTGCAGGTCCGATTAGACAAAGAAGTGCAGTGGGAATGCAAAAGGGTTAAGGATTGCGATACGGAACGTAGAAGTTGAAAGTACATACGTAGTAAGGTATGAATGGAAACTTTTTGAAAAATTTAATACGCTCTTTTTTGCTAAGAATCATACATAGTTTTACGAGTACCAATGCTTAAAACATTTGTGCTTTCTAAAAATCGATCACTCGTCACTTTGGTCAATTTCGTATACAGCGTTGCCAGATTTCAGCTATTGCATGCAAGTGAAAATTGCTCTGACGCCATAAGCCTGTGAACAAGACAAATGCCCTGGTTACAATAGAAAATAAATACGCGTAGCAAAACTTTAACTTACGATTTTTCTCATCGCGATTTCTAGAAAAGAATTTTTTTCTTAAAGTTATCAGTTCTCTGTATTAATTTGTTTCGGTGTTATCACATTTTATTCGTGTTTTCAATATTTCATTGATGTTTATCCTTTTGTTTCGATGTCGGGTTTTTTGTATGAAACGTTGTTACATCGAGTTTTTACAATAAAGCAAGAATTACATAGGAAGCTGTTATATATATTCTACGGCAAAGGGAATAAGTGCATTACTTGTAAAGTTAACTTTCACTAGTGGAATTACAGCTGTAATTCAAAGATTGGAATTTGCAACTTCCAACTCAAAGTGCTGTTATGATAACAAGCCATTCTTATAAGAGTGATAGTACTTTAAGACATAATTATGATTAGTAATCAACAAAAATATTTAATTATTGTGAAACTTTACATGTTGGCTTTTAAAAAGAGATAAAACAAATGTATGAAATAGTTCATTTGTCATGGTTTTACTATTGCTTTTTTGAAATAAATTCTGTTTAATCAACATTACAACAAAATTTTGGAACTTCTGAAAAAAGTGACTCCATTTTCGGAATGAGATAAAAAATTAACAAACTAGCCAAATTTATTTCGATTATTAATTTTTCTGAGTTTTATTCTAATAATTGAACAACAAATTGTTTCTTTCCGATTACTTACTGTTAGTTTTTGATCATTTTCAAACTGCATTATTCGTAGAATTTTGAAAAACTGTGAACAAAATTGAAGAATATTGTTTGTTTATTAGTATTCCACAATATTATTTCGTTCATTAAACACGAAAGTATGCTAATCAATAATGAAGTAAAAAATTCTATAAACGAAAAAAAAAATGAAAATATGCAACATCTACAACATTCTTTTACAATATCGAACACATGTTGCAAATGTATTGCGAGGTGTAGCAAGTCACCGACAGAATGAATAAAAAACGATGAACATCACGTAAACTGCATCCGCTGGCAAGAATATGATAGTTATTCTTCACTTTCTGCTTGAACCAAAAATTTTTTAAAGTAGTAGGACGTGCAGAAAATGTAATTGTTGCGAATTAAATGTATCTCATTAGAATGTATTTACTTTAAAAAAAGGAACTATTTCATTTGCAGCTACGTATCGTAATATTTATAAATAGCACAAAAAATATGCTTCAAAAACTCATACGTTGTAATGTTTACTTGAACAGCCTCAATTGCATTATTTACATTGAATTATGTATTAATAGTCTATATCAGCGTGTACTAGCTTATCGTGAAATTAATCCTTTTTCTGTACAATTTTCTGTACTCTTTCATTATTGAAAAATTATGATTCATGTGTGAATTTTGTGAGTGGATGACCTGTCATGCTGTACATGCAGTAATTAATGGTTTCAAAAAATTAAAGCTCTTAAAAACTTCTGTTTTTGATTGTTCATAAATACTATTGCACTCTACTTGGCAACAGTATTTTTTAGTCCATATACATAGTATCTACATTTTGTTGGCCATTAATATTTTGAAATTATAATTTATTGTTAAGAATATACTTTGTTTACTTTCAAAGTTATTCGAATTTTTCTATTGTTCCGTTGCAGCTTTTACAAAACTATTTGGCTGTTCTGGATTTTGATTCATTCCGAAAATATGAAGAACGAAATAAATATACTACCATGAAGCAATGCAATGTATAACAGAAGCGGTTATGATGCATTACCTACGTCCCTTTACTGATGTAAAGAATATAGTTCTGCTACAGTTAGAACATTTGAAAACATAGTCTTCATTATGCTGCGATATAAACCACGACGACCAAGTCTCCCATCACCCGACGATCGCTACTCCGTAATACTCCACACGAGGCCAAGTGTTGTTTCGCGCTTTTTTATGTCAAAGGTATTAACAGCCAGTAACAGTCATAGACGCAAAGTAATTGCATCCAAAAGATTTCATTTCTTTAACTCGGCTATCATGAAAGAAAACGCTCCAATTCCTCAGAATATATTTTCTTTTCATACAAAAAAAGTTGTTGGACGTAATGTTAAAAAATCAGATGAAATTGACCCGAACTCGAACTTTGAATCAGAAATTCATACTTTTGTCAACAATAATGTTCCATTGCCTGCAAGATTCGAACAACTTTCCGGAAGTGACGTTGCAATTTCCAGTCCCCAGTCGCATGATGAGACGAACATCAGCTCGACAAATTTTGTCCCTGCCGATAATACATTTGTTGATCTTGAATCATCAGAGAAGAGAAACTGTGACACGGCGAATGAGCCATCTCTTTCTGATGATCTCATTAAAGTATTTATTCAAGATGACGTACATCACAATACAGTAACAAGAATTATACAAGTTATCGGAAAACACATGCCACACTTAAATTTACCGCTCCATGCTAAAACTTTACTAGGTATTCCTCGGAAATCACAAGTTTTTAATATGCAAATTGATGGGAAATATTCACATTTCGGTTTCAATGAAATGATTCTTGCTTTTTTGAACAAGGAGTGTAAAGAAGACATTTCTGAAGTAAAACTGCAAATAGGCACAGATGGTCTTCCGATCCAGAATAATAAGAAACAGTTGTGGCCAATCATGGCCCGTGTCCTACCTAGCAACATGGTTTACATGATTGGTTGCTACTGCGGCAAACATAAACCAAATTGTCCAAATGAGTTTATGCGGATGTGCGTAGATGATATTTTACAACTAATTGCAACTGGCTTCCCTTTTAAGAACAAAATGATAAAAGTATCGTTACATTCCCTAATATGCGATACTCCAGCGAGGAACTTCGTGCTGATGACGAAGCATCACACGGGATATGGTAGTTGTCCGAAATGTACTACTGAGGGTACATATGAGTTGAACCGTGTTTGTTTTGCGAAAATTGACGGACAAGAACGAACTGACGAGAGCATGATTAATGTACGGGACACCGATTACCAACGCGGGTTGACCATTTTATCCGAAGTACCGAACTTCGGTTTGGTGACAAATGTTCCCTTTGATTACATGCATCTTCTGTGTCTTGGTGTTATGAAGAAACTGATTCACTTGTGGTCTAAAGGGAATAAAGATATTCGTATTCTAAAGGACGCAAACATGGTGTTGGTACAACAGTATTTGAAACTTCTTAGCTGCTATATTCCTAAAGAATTCGAAAGACAGCTGGAAACACTTGATGGATCAATGAAAGCCACTCAATGTCGCTTATTTTTATTTTATTTGGGTCTACTAGTTGTAAAAATGACTTTTCAACTTCATAATGTCGAAAAGGCCAATAGAGTGTATTATAATTACGTAACACTGTGCTGTGCGACACGCATACTGAGCGCACCGGCAAGTAATGATGAAATTATGTATGCGGATTCGCTTATGAAGCATTTTGTACATGAATTCAAACAATTGTACGGGTCACACAATGTTTCGTCCAATGTACATGGACTTGCACATATTTCGACAGACGTTGCTAATTTAGGTCCTCTAGACGTTATTAGCGCTTTTCGATTCGAAAATTTTTTAAGACATTTAAAAAACACAGTAACTGCTACAAATCTAACTTTAGAACAGTTAAGCAACATGTACACTGTTAGGCTTAAGAAAGATTTGCATTTTAATTTCAGTTCTAATGAATTATCTGTAGGTCCCGCGGCTCCTCACTCTTTGGGGCCGGTAATTGAAGGTTGCTTTGTTTCCCAGTATTCAGAGTATTCATTCAAGAATTTTGTACTCACTACAAGTATTCCAAATAACTGTTGTACAATTCTGGATGACATTGTCATTGTTGAAAACTTTGTAGTAACAAGTAGTAAAGAAAGTCTCGTTATAGGAAAAAAGATGATACGTACATCTGACTTGTTCGACAATCCTTGTCAATCATCTGTTCTAAATATTTGCGTTGCAAAGGAATCGTCATTTCTGGAAAGTTGGCCGGTGACCAGTGTTGTACATAAAAATATGATGTTGCCGTTGTACGACTCGAACGATGCCTTCGCAATAATTCCTGTGTTACATACATTACATGAAAATATGTTCGCCGAGAATATTGTTCCAGATATCGTGTGAAGCATGTTAAGGAATACATTTATTTTACATTGCTCATATAAATTCTGCTGCAATCACATGTTTTTATTTTAAATTTATGTATGACTTTTAATGTTTCACTTACACAGTACATGCCTCGAAGTACTGCTGGTACGATTTTTTCGGCGCAACAGAGTACAGCGTAGAAATGATCGTAGATTTATATTTTTGTTCTTGAGAATCATAGCTTATGTGTACGTGCGAATTTCGACATGCCGTGGTTGATTTTCAATTTATATTTCGTTGTTTTTTCTTGTCGAGAACCATTTCTATCTTCATTACAAACATGTAATTGTTCGATCACATAGAGCGTATACTATTTTTCTAACAATTGAAACATGTTTGACATCTGGTCCAATCACTGTTGCGGCTTCGAAAAGCATCTCATTCAATAATGTATCGATAGCTATACGATAGATATCCGAGGTACAGGAATGCAGAAATTCTAGAATGGATCCGTTACTTTATTCGTGATTGGATGAGGCTTTGAAATACCTTTGTTCTCAATTGCTACGACGTCGTGAAACTCAACGAACCCCAAGTTATACCTTGACTGATCATGATTATCCTTGGCCTCGTAATTTTATTGAGTACATTTGATCTACGCGAAAGGGAGAAACGCGATGCAGAAAGAAATCTTCAGCTACATTTTGAAATGCGATTTACACGCATGATTACGGTAAACATTTAAAATGAATAGAACAGTTATCTGCATGGAGCCGCTCGACCCAATGGAGTTTTGCTTGTGCTCGAGTAAATGATGTCACTCTATAGAAAAAGACATAAATGTAATTTGGCCCAAAATAGAATGAGATACTAGCAAGAAAAAGTGTGACCATGTATAGAAAGCCCCTTATTACAATTTCTGTAAGAAAGAACTTGTATTAAAATCACGTTTGTAGAAGCAGAATAAACATTTCAAAAATGGTTGAGACTTCAACAAGTAAACTAACAATTAGAATCAATATAGTGAAATAATAACCCTTTAATGTTCTAATAATTACTGTAACATTTTGGAAAAATAACTATTGCACATCGTGAATTAATTGATGTAATGTCACTGTAATTTATCATGATTTTCTGGATTATGTCAAGGAATTTATATTGAAACGAAATACATTGAAAAATATACCAAATGTCGCGTACCACAGCTAGCGAAATCACATTTTCGTATTTAATTGTAACGATACGGTTGCGGTTGAGTAAATGACAGATTTTATTGAGTGTCATATAAATAATTAGACGCTTTTTCTTGAAGTAAAAAACATGTGTTGCAGATATTATGGCCGACTGGATAGACAACGACTCCTTCGCATTGGTTGAAATTAAAATCAACGCCATCAACACTATTGTGGTAACCGTCCCAATATCTTGGATGCTAAGCAAGGAATCGTGTGTCGTTCCCTGTCCAGATGTCAATGAAATCATCAGGATTAGCTCCAACCGAGACGTCCCTCGATCAGATTGGCTGATCACAGAAGTTGTCAAGTTACATGGCATTTTTTGTAAGCTTATTTTTGACAGCCTATCTCAGATATGTTATTTTAATGTGATTATTATTATTTGTCAGTCCCGTTAATTATTGCTAATATTTAACAGTAAAACAAATATTCACCCCATAAGAACCGAAAAGTTCCTGGAACTTTTCTGGAAGTTTTTGGTTCTAATGGGGATTTGACATCGATGACGTCTATCGACAAAAACTGAAAAGTATTAGATAGATTTTTGAAAAATACATGGCATGGAGAGAAATGTCACGTCAAGTTTACAACAATCTGTTTCAACCCAACTATTCTATTTCATCACGTCGTTTTGGAGTAATACAAATATATGTAATCTTAAAATGGTGTTGCTGGTTCATCTAAATGATACTATTAACATACGTTTATGTATGATTTCATTTAAAATGTTTTATTTCCACAACTTTTTTAGGTCAGCCAACACATGGTTTCGTATTTAGAAAAATTTAATCTATTAATACTCGATATAATTGTCCAATCTATTGTTGCATGTAATTACACTAATTGATGCTAACACAGTAACACTTCTCTCATGTAATAAATCGACATGTTAAAAATTGAAGATATTTTATGCTTTTTTGATTAAAAATTTTTTTCTCGGCACATTAATTTATTTTTGTAATCATGCAAATGTCGATAATCATTTCTATTTCCCTCCGTGTTATGTGGCCCGTTGTGGTCTATACACAGTCTGTACATGTGTTGTTTAAAAAAATATATATGTACCACTAATAATTGAAAAACTTTTTCCAGTTTCAATCGCAGAAGCCGACGCAATGGTTCTCAGGATGACTAATTCTACTAATGAAAATGAAACTTGGGTTGCAAAGAGTAAGAAACATTGAGTATTATATTTTGCGACTGTAAATCCAACATGAGCCATTAACAATATTACTAATCTCTACATGTATTTTATTTTCCTGGAAATGGTTTACTATTTCAAAAGGCATGATTTCAATATTCGAGATTACATCGTTGCTCTCTTTATACGTCTGAAAATATAGCAAATTTCGTACACCACAACACACGTTTGGTAGGATTTACAGTCGCAAATGAGTCATTGCTCTTTTCAAAACTTAAAATGCTCAAAGTATTGCAGATTCGTACTTCCATTATGACATCCAATTATTTTCCTATTCATTACCTTTTTCATTGTACAGAAATAGAAAAATCTTTGAAATTAATTTTCGCAATCAATACATCGGTGTTGAATAGTCGTTGCTTACCCTATCTACAATTGACGTATGGTCAACTCTGCACGTGCAATGTTTTTTCATAGCTTTGCAGCTTGTTTACTTCTCAAGGCTCGTATGGGCTCTGTAACTGTTAACCGTTCTCCTTGGCTTACACATGAATAGCGATAGCAAATGCAGTCTGTACGTGGGTAACGAATTCGCTGCAATGTGTTAATGCAGTTCTATATAGCTGATAATCATAATAAATTACAGCTTGTTCAGTAAATATGCACGCACAAAAAAGTCACAAAAGACTACATGTCACATATTTCTAAACATTTTTCACTTAAATCTATTACATCGATGTACTATTTCCACGTCGGAAAAAATTGTTATAAGTATTCATTGTAGTTTCCTGAGAAGTAATCAGAGCATTATGAGTTACAGGTTACAGTTGCATTAGTATTAATGAGTGGTTTTTGCGGGTCTTTTTCAGAAGCTTTCTTACTGTCCCATATCCAGCAGTTGACAGAGAGGGTTAAAACTCTCAACAAAATTGTGACAAAAGAGATCAATCACAATCAAAGACCCACGAATTCAGAAACTCAGATCAACAGGAACTTAGCAATGATGTTACCTATGACGACAATGGAAGAAGTTACTGATGTGGAGACCAAATTGAAAACAGGGGAATTGATGTCCATCGACGTTGTAAGTATAGAAAGTATTATCAGAACTTGCAGTGTCTGTTGCGATTTAATATTAACGTATAATATACTATGCCAAAGAGCCATTAATAATAAGAAATTCAGACTGTATTCCATAGTTACTACACTGTACAAAAATATTGACCAATAATGATTGCATTACATTTTAGGCATCGCATTTAAAACAATTTTTACAAGTGACCATAAGGAAAAGCACATTTGCACTATTGGAGGCAGTTTTCACCGATGACCTTGCTTTAAAGTACAGCTGGAAAGGAACATTGAAAGTCGAGGCCCAAAATTTGGAAATTATAAAAATAATCAAAAGTAAGAACAAATAAAATGGTACAGACAACAATGGTCTAACAATTACGTCAATATAAGTTATTAGTGCATAACACTAAAATTCCGATGTTTTTCCGCAAAACAAAATTTTAATCCGACAGTTGTATGAAACTACATTGTTGAATTGGTATCCGTGACTCTTTCAATTTATAATTTCGCTTTAATGTTACCGTTGCTTACAGGTACCTTGCAGGGACGATTCAAGATAACCAAAAGCAACATTGACTCAGAAATGAGTACTTGGTTTAAAACTGGAATTACTAGAATTAAACTGAAGGCACAAAAATTACAGAAGAAGAAGGAAAAGTATAACCAATTGGAAGAAAAAAGAAAAAAATTAAGGAAAAATGTGAACGACGCCATGAGCGACGAAGAGTTGTGAAGTGTCGTATCGAATTTTTATTGTACATCAGTTTCGAATCATTTATCATTTTTACATTCATATCTGTCCTCAACTTGTCTTATTCTAAATATTTGCACTTTGAGATGAGTGAAACTACAATTCAAACGACCTTAGTCAAACAGATTCATGTGTGAGCCATGTATCGCCTACATATATGGTTCCTATACTACCCGTACATAGGAAATTGTTTGTGTAACAAAATGTATTTGAGCTGGATCCGATCAGATCCAATTAGGTCGAAAAATGTCACATTTACGGTTCTGATGAGATCAAATTAGGTCCAATCTCATTTTTACGGGCGTATTTATTTTCCCAAGAATAATTTTATCCATTTTATGAAAGCATGTTATATAAAAACATGCCAAGAATTGTCTATTGTCGGATAAGCACGTCACGAAATGTTGTGATAAGGTTTAATTGTAAATTTTTCGCCGTGTACTTTTAAGTGTAGAAAAAGCTGCGACAAACATACTTTATATCGAATGTTTTTCATATTGCATATTAGTTATAATTAATGTATTAAATATCACAATTGTTCAAGGGCTTTATCAGTATTTTTACATGTAAAAAATAATAAAAACTATTTTCTACCACGAATTGAATGAGAAATTAATTTTCCTACATGTATTGAGCCGTTTATTAGAGTGTGCTGAAACATCTATAATCGGTTCATTTATCGCATAAAAGCAGTTGAAAATGCCACTTTTGCAAGTTTTATCCGCCTCTTTTATCAGTTCCGATACTCTTCTTTAAGAGGTATTTCAAAACCTCTTTTAGACGGTCATATTCGCCTGCAAACGTAACCCTACTTTTTAAATCGACAAAATCGAAACCGTCTAAAAGACGACAAAAACCGACTTTTAGAGAGTAAATTTGAACCGTCTTTTAGAAGGCAAATGAACTCAAAATAGCGCTCATTTCAGAGTATTAAAGGCTTCTAAAAGCGGCTTTCGATACCGATAATAGACGATTCAAATTTTTGAGAAAAACCTAAAATAGACGGATAAAAGAAGGTTCGGTTCTCTACGGGTTCTCGATACGGTACGGACCCACAAAGGGTCTTGCTAATTTGGCCGCAAATTGTTTAACCGCGGATGAAAGAACGCGATTTCGCGTCAAAACTAACTGACCTACTTCGTAAGTCTGTGGACGATGTC
>JABFQM010003236.1:0-12321 GCA_022816865.1 Zelostemma sp. ZL-2020
AATGAAATTAAAGTTGCGAACTTAATATTATCATATTCTATATGTATAATAATAATAATGACAATTAATTTTATAAATTTTTTATTTGCTCTGGGTTAGCTATTGAAGAGTCTCAATGTCCCACATTAATGTTAATTTCATTTGTCAACATTTTGACGGGCATTGCTGGTCTCTTTCGATGTAAGATGTGAATTGAAACATTACTTTTGTCTTGTAGGATAAATTGTTATAAATTATTCATTAAATATTATCCCCTAAAAATAAATATTAAAAAAAAAATCTATCTGGTTTTTTTATAATTCTTTAAAAAAAAGCGCATGAGCGGTAGAAATGTCGACAATCGAAATAAAAATGAAACTCTGGCTCCAAGACTTCTCATTAATAAACCAAAAAATAGCAACTGCGGTAGTTATTTTTTCGATTTTTTCGTTTCACACTAGCGCAAGTAAGAATGAAAAAAACAATACCTTCAGATTGTTTCGAGAATCTTCTATAAAACAGCGATAAAGAACGTTTCAAAGCATCGAAAAAAGCGATAAAAATGTTTCTCGTTTTTCTCGATTTGAGTAATTTTTAGATAGAATGTCCCCTGAAGAGATGAAATATCTAAGGCATAGTAGAAGGCAACAGTTAATTTCCCTTGAGGGACTTGGCTCTACTATATTCATAAGTAATAAAATTACTGAACAAAGCCAAGATGCGAGCGAGTAGTACATGACGATAAAATATGACTATAAAATATTGCGAGTAGAAGCCAGAGTCAACAAGTGATATTAATTAACATCGCGTGAAGCTCTTGAAAAGTATGATCAGCGTCGATCAGGGTTTTCCGTGTTTCCACGTCGAGCGCATGAGCTTTTCACGCTATTCCAGCGCGAAAGAGGTGCCGAGTTGTACGCCTGTCCGTAATGGGTCTAAGATAAGAACGAGGCAAGGACGACTACGTATTAATAAATATAGTTGAAATCGTAGGAAATATAGTAAATCAGTGACGGAGTGTGCAGGAGTGCACACGCGCGGCAGCGCGCTCAAGCGACGAGCGCCGGCGCGAAGGGAACTTCGCGAAACCACCTCCGCGTGGTGGTTTCGTGACGTCAAATTCGTTTTCAGTGTGCGGAGAGCGACCGCAGCGTAAACCATCCCCATATTTTAGCCGGAAGGAAATGATAGACATTGCTGCGTTCAGTGCATCTTGAAAAGGAGAAAAGCGAAAAGAAAGATCAAGAAGGAAAAAATCGTTCAGGCAATTGCGATTGAGTGCGCGTGAACTTCAGTTTTGATACTTGGTTTTGTTTCGTGTGAAAAGAAAAGCGTGATGACGGAGAAATAGAGAGAGGGAGGAGAGAGAGAGAGAGAGAGAGTGAGGAAGAGGTAGGACAAGGCAAGGGGAAAAGACATTTGGGTATTTTTAATTGGTGGTTATCGCGATACTCGTGACAGCGAGAGCCGGTCTTCATGAGGAGAAGCACGGCGCGTTTTGTCGTCGAGCAAAGACACGCGGCCACAGACAGCCGTGTTAGCAGCAGCAGCTTCAAGCTCGGAAGCACCTAGCACGAGGAAATCACGCGGAATAGCCCTCGCTGCTCGATTGGTTCGCTGTCAAAGCAGTTCGCACAGTTTACTGCTTGCCATTCCCATGCTTTCTTCCGTGAAGTGAAACTTAAAGAGCGTTGCCACAACGCTTTCCAATTACATCATTGTCGATCTGCGATCCATTCTGGTTTGTCATATTGACATTTTTCACGTTACGCCCAGTTGCATAGGTTGTTAAATAGCATAGCGCGTCGCATAAGACATGGTCTTCCACTTCGGGATTAATTCAATTCACGTGTCGTCGTCGACGTCGTCATCGTGGCCGTCGTCGTTGTGAATCGTGTAACTCGTGCACTTGTAACTCGTGGCGGCGTGGCTTCCACAAAGACTGCTTTACCCAGTGCTCTCGCGCGACAACAATTTTCCTTTTAATTTCGTTCGTTATCTTTTTTTTACCTTTCTTTCTCTTCTCGTGTTTCGTTCGTACGCTCGCTTGTTTTACTCCTGGTTTGTTTTTATCTTAATGGAAAACGCCGCCGCAATGGTGTGCTGTCTCGTCGTTGAGTTAACGTTGTAGCCGGTGTGTTGAAGAGAATGAGAGTACCACCGAGACACCGGTACTCTGCTGCTGCTGTTGCTACTGGGAACACGTTTGGGATAAACAAACGCGCGGGCGACGGTTGCTGCGAAAAAACCAATTATTCTTTCTAATTCCAAAGGATCCGCTCACACGCGGAATTAAGCAGACAGCGTGGAGCACTCACCGATTTTGTGGCCGCATGCGGCGGACCTCTACTTCTATCAACCAGGTATTTCAACTTTTCGAAGCTTTTGTACTTTTCCCAAAACCTTGTTAATCGCAGTTTCAATTTACAAACCCAAATAACGAAACTTTAAGATATAGAAGCATTACAAACGACAAAAATCATTTCAACGATGTGAAATATGTGAATGACATCTGCTGTAACGAATCTCGTTTCCATTAATAGAAACGCTGTGTTCGCTTTAAGGTTGACTGTTGGTTGATTAGCATCGATTTTTCATTGTCAGACGAATAACTCGAAAACTCATTGGTTGCGCGAGTGAGAGGGCGAATTCGAAATTGATTCGTATTTTTTTTTTTCAAAAGTTTGATAGTTTCAAAATTTTGCAGATAGATATGTATGATGAATTTTTGACTTTTTTCCGAGTATCACAAACAGAGTATTATTGGATAAAAAATTGCAACACATAAGTTTGTGACAGAAGTATGGAATTTTTCTCGATATTTTTAAGTTAACAATATTATTTTCAATCGATTCTTTTTGTTTGCCATGAAAGTTTCAGCCGTCGCACTATAAAAATAGTTCTTCACTAGAGAATAACATAAATTGGTTTATAAAATATGATGGCACCTGATATCTAGAATCGGACATCAAAAATAAAATATTTCTGACACAAACTCGTTTGTTGATATTTTTCCTCGAAAATGTTGTTTTTTTAAGTAAGTAAGTTAGTTTTATTTAGATAATTTTGTTTTCGGATTTTTTGTTTTCCTTGATTTTAGCCTTTTAGGGTTGCGTTGAGGCGCTAACGTTGAGAATTAGAGTTAATAATTAAATTTACTTTGGATAAGCTGAATTAAGATACAACTTGTATATGTAATCTTCAAAACTTTTTTCAACGGATTAAATTGGTATTTTCTCAAGGTTTTTCTTTATTTTAAGGACGTAGAAAGCTACAATCAGTGGTAAATGCGAAAAAATGTGTGATAAACGAAAAAAATATTAGGGAGAAAAACGAACAAATGAGTATGAAATTTGTAATAATATTTCCTGTGCCAAAATTTTATTTTCCAAGTGATTTAACCTTTCAACTAATCCTTTCTTTTCTTTCTTCGGTTTTGCTTTCATGAAATTGAATATTCGAATAATTATTCCTCCGATAACAATAAAAATTTTATTCATTTATTATGAATTTATTAGAGCTATTGCTAAAAATAATAACAGCGTTGAAATGAAAATCCCAATTTATAAAATACTAATTATTTCGTTGCAAGCCTCATATTTTCTCTTATATATATTATGTAATTTAGTTGACTTTGAATTTCAATTGCAATTAATCAAGTTTCGGAGATGAAAATACCTGAAAGTTTCACATGGCCATTAAAAAAGTTGCACCGATAATGGAAAGCAAAAGAAAATGTTCGTAATAATTTGAAAAATCAACTTTTATCATACTAATATCAACCTAGATTCCATTCCGAACGATACTATATAATTTTCCATACAATTCAATAATTTTTTCAATGAATATTGCTCTGATTTCGAGGGCCTGTCATTCATTTGAAAGATTAAGAAATGTCAAAAAGTAGGCTCGCTGGTAGACGGCATTTACATTTCAGCTAATTGTACTAATAATACTTGATTGAACTTTTTTTTGATAAGTTTTAAGCACTGGCTGACGTTTTTAGCCGTTAAACATTATTTAAAGCATTACGCATTTATGAAATGAGAGTTTTTAGCACTCGATATACGCTCGATTGGCCCTTACTGGAGGATTAACTTTCTTATGTCTCTTATTTTTCTTGAAATTTTCAAACAAGATTCATTAGGCGAAATAATGTTTTCCATTCACAATCAATTGCAGCACTTTTAAAAGTTTGATTATTCATGTCTAATTTCAGTATGAAAATTGATATCGAATCATAATCTGCGTAATTACGCTACACACTTTTGCATCGTTATAAAACTTTCAACATTTTTTAAAACTTGACGTTAAACGTTCCTCTGGAAACAATTCTGGCCACAATTTTCTCTTTAATTAATTTTTGCTGTGTCATTTTTAACAACGTTGTTAAAAACGTTGCACTTGAATGACGCATTAAAAATCCGTTTGAAATAGAACACGACACCGTGATTTCTAGTTTAGTGAATGATGTTCGCTTTTGTCAAAAGTCGACAACTAAATGACTTTAAAAAATAATGCTGTTTTTGCCTGTTTAACAAAAAACTGGAATGTAATGGAGTATGTAGTAGCAAAGGGGGTTGCTGAAAAAGTCAACGGCGTGGGAAGGAGGCGCAGTCAAGAAAGGATGGCCAAACGGGGTGACTCATCGAGTTCCGTGGCGATGACTTTGATCCTCATGAGAAGCTATGGGAACGGGAAATAATAGTCTCAGGAGAGAAGAAAAACTTGAAAAGCGAGGAAAAATAAAAAGGGTCGATTTAATTTTCGCGTTTCCGTGTTGTCGGCCAACCAACAGTTTTTGGTGTCAGCTTGAGTTTTGCTTTTGGCAGAGCTTCTAAAAGCCGTGTATCCCTCGTATTTGCAATCGAGGCAGGCTACTGCCTGACCCGAATCCTTAAGCCAGACAGCGACAGCACGGGATATTCCAAAGGGCAGACACGTAGTAAACTACACCGCTAGTAACTACACCACCGACCTCTCCTTACTTTGTTTCTTCTATAAATTTACTTTTTTCTTTTTTACTCAATTATATCTGGCTTTAATTTGCTTATTTTCTTCCTCTTCAATAATCACCGCCGTAGTTTTATATTGCATAATTTTCCAATTTGACCTATTTATACATGATTCATTTAACAAAGCCGTTTCAATTTGTTTTTTTCTGAATATTACTCATGCCAGTATGAGTCTGAAGAAATTAAGAGTATAATTACAAAAAAAATCTGAATATTTCAATTAACCGCTGTTATTTCTGTTCTTGGTTATATTATTAAGTAGTCTCGAAGTCCCAGCTCAATTTCATTTTATTTATTTACATTGAGACCGTTATTGCACTTTTGCTTATTTATTTTGAAGACTTATTTATTTTTAGAGGACATCGACTATGATCAATCCATAATAATTTATAATAGACTTTTCTGATGCAATATTATACTTATAATTTATAAGGTATGTTAATAGTTCACCAAAATAATTTATAACAAATGTTCGTATCAACTAAAATGATGTGAAAACTCAGAATTTTAATTAAAGTCTTGAAAAGGACTGCATAATAGCCGTCGAATTGTCGACACAAAAAAAAAATTAAACTGGGACATGGAGACTTCTTAATAACTAACAAAAATTCATCCAACCCAGAGGAACTGGAAAATGTATAAGAAGTAGTTGCTATTGTTATAAATATAGAACGTGAGAGTACAAAGTGTGCAACAGTTATTTAAAAGAGTCATGAAAGACGAAAATTTGAGAATTCAAAATTAGTGGCCGACACAAAAGCAATTATCTCGAGACCTAATTTTTTATGTTTTCTCGTTCTGAAATCGTTTCAACCGGTGATTTTATTACAAAAATGACACAAATGGCTTTTCACATATTTTTCAAAGCACACAAAAGACTTTTGTAATCTGCAATTTTGATTTATCATTTAGAACAAAACTCAAAATTTTTTAAATTTTAAAAGATTAAAAAAGTATATGAAAAATCAGATTACTCACAGATTTCTTCACTTCACATGTGAGGAAAACATCAAACAGTTTAGATAATAGAAATATGGTCAATGTCTCGAATGCTTCGATTAAAGAAAAGAACTGTTTGGTGAAAAGTGGCAAATGTTAGCCATTTGACGGGAACGTCCCATGAACAACACGCCACCAATATACTTTTTCGAAATATCGAACATTGTCTTCCTTTAGTATATTTTAAGGAGTAAGACGTGCTCTATTGTCAGACTGAGTTAAGTAGTCAGTAGAACGGGAGGATAAGAGGGGCTGGAAGGGGAGGGGGGGAGTGAGAGCACATCCGAAAGGCAAGGACTCTTAGTATTCGAGATGCATTGCGAATGCGATGTTGGTAAAGAGTCGTCGCACTTGTTGGCGTCCAGGGACACGGGAGCTTGAACGTGGGACACAAAGAGTAGGAGAATGTGGTGGCGGTGGTAGCCAGAGGTAGAGATAAAGCTAGAGTGTTGGACTCGGAGGAACACTGGGAAGTGAAGTGAGTGCGCGGTGGTCAGGCCGGACGGTCCCCCGGGAGATTTCTGGACCGCAGTCCTAAATCAGGTTTCATTCCCTGGCGAGTCTCCGCGCTTCTTCACCTCTTCTGCTTTCCTGCATTCGAGAATAGAATAGTCGAATGAATTAAGCAAGGGGCATATCGCACATTTTTCTAGCTATTACTTCCCCTTCTATTCTCTCCTTTTCCTTTTCCCTCGATTCGTAAGAGACGATATCTCATTTGAACCGAGACGATATATTTTCCGACTCGGAAAATTAATTAGATTCTTTTTCGATTACGCGAGAAAAAGTCAATCAAACAACGTGATAGATGTTTCGTATGGAGTTTGGAGCAGTTTCGTTTGAGTAGACAGCAAAAGTACGTTATTAGTCATTTAATTAGTCCGGTATTATCTCGTACTAAATACAAATTCGATTATGAAGTTATTCATTTTCTATCTACCTGTACATTTATTTCTACATTTATCGATTAGCGCAATGGTCGACATGCATATTTATATCAACGTATATCAGTCCACGCGCAGCTTTATTAATTTATGTATGCACTCGTTTTGCATCTACGTGATTTTATTGAGTCCATCAATAATTTGGTTACGTTTTAATGAATGTTAGAATCATCATTGTCAATTACTGTACAGTTTATAATGAAACTAGTTGTTTTTTGTGATGAGAACTTGATGGAAAATCGAGCCGCAATAACGAAAAAACTACTTTCATCCAATCGTTATCTTTACATTCTATTCCCCGACATATCCTCTGGAAACACATACGCGCACTCACACACAAGCGACTAGTGTCGTTACGAGTACGAGCCATCGTCAATTTAGAAGGTTGTAAAATACAGCCTAGAGGGTTTGCAGGCTAGAAATTTCGAGAGCTCGAATGTTGAATTTCTACGGCTTAAATCACAAGAGCGGGTTCCAAACATCATGTTATCTAAACTTTTAGGAATTTCCAAACCTTTTTGCCCGCTTGAAACTATTTGGTCGCTTGAAATGTGCATAACTCGCATTGAGATGAGTGCGCAAAAAGTAAAACTTCACCGATGTATCATCGGAAATTTGTCGAATCAAATTTATAATGAAAAATTGACGTATGAAATAAACTTTGAATTCCAAAACAAGCTTGTCAGATTTCTTCTCATCTGCTGTGTAATAAATGCAGTGGCAATTTGCGACACAAGTTTCTTCAAAGCATAACATGATTCGAATCAAAATAGAGCCGTACGCTACTGGATTATGCAGCCATACAAAGCTTCGTCGTAAGCTTTCGTCGGCATCATCCTATTTTAAATCTGTAACTATGTCGTGTGTCATTTAACCTTTGTTTCCGATACGATTATCGAATTATCGTCGTCAACTCTAGGACGATACTTTCCATTAATCTTTTTCTTTCCTTTGCGCCCCTTGAAGAAATTGAAGTAACACAGCAACTTATGCGGTGTTAAATTGTTGTCATTTGCTGACAAATCTCAAAATTTTTACAATGTAAAAAAACGTATCCTCTAACCTTAAAATAATGACAATAAAAAGAAACAAGAAAAAATTTTTAATTCAACGTTTGATATTTTGAACCGTTATTTAATGATGATGTTGAAAAACCTCGAAAAAATCTTCATAACTTGAATAGTTATGAGAACGAAAAATCTAAAAGTGCAATTGTCATAATCTTACATAAGATAACTAACGAAATTCCGATTTTCAATCACTTATTAAAAAGTCCCAATATTCCAGATCGATTTTTTTTATGCCAACGTTTCGACGGCAATATTAAATGTAAAATCATGAGATATGTTTATAATTCATCTAACAATTCAATAACGATGTGAAAATGAATAATTTGTAATTAAAGTTTCTAAAAGAACGACAATAGCCGCCGAAACGTCGACAAACTAAATATCTGAAAATTAAACTGGGACACCGATGTATTTTAACGACCATTGAAAATTTACCCAACCCAGAAAAACTGGCAAATTTACCACGGTAGCTGCAATTGTTATGAGAATGTGAAGTACGTAACAGTAATTTGAAAGAGTTATACGAGACGAAAATTGAAATATTTTTCGTGTTTTCTCGCACTCGAATAATTTCAGCCAGCGATTTAATTGTCGTGAAGGCGTGGATTTTTTTCACATCTTGTTCAAAGTGAATATTTTTGCAAAATGAAAGTTATGAATTTGTGAAAATGAAAAAAAACTCAATTAAGGATTTTTTTCTACTGTAAAAAAACTAAAAAACATATCTCAGAATTGAAAAGAATATTAAACATCCATCTTCATTTCATACTTGAGAACGTGAGAAAAAAAGCAGTTAAATTGCATAATAGAAACGGCAGTTTTAACTGTTCAAGAATACCGTTATTTTTGAGTTAAATAAAATGATAAATTTTACATTTCTATGATGGAATTCCAAGCAAAGAAAAGCAACGCTCAATAATAAAACTCAACCATGAGATCTTTTATAGATGACTTTCTTCCCAAAGTGCGAAACGCAAATTTCGATAAAGCTTTGATAAGATGAAAATAACAGAAAAATATAATAGAGAGTAGAGTGTGAAATAGTGAAAGGCGTGAGAAGTAGTTTACTATGGGGTATACTCGTTCGCTGCAGTGCCAAGTGTGGGAAGCGCATTATCTCAGCCGCAGTTCAATAGGTTGGCCCGAAACAAAGCGACCACCGGGTAAAATAATGCCAACATTCAGGGAGAAATCGAGAAAAAGATATAGAGGCTTTCTTGTTTACCTGTTTGTGTGGATAGAGAGGATGTGTGGTGCACGTACGTGCATACGTACGCCTGTTTAGATCCTCTTGGGGACTGGTGTTTGTAAACTCATTCCTGTACGTATGTGGCCGATTGTTAATGTACGCGTAGGAAAACGTACGAGGACTGTACATTATACTCCTCTCATGGTTAGGGTAGCTTTCGTTCCTTCTTGCTCTCGTTTTCGGCCCCTATTCCTGTCCTTCAAAGGACGGAAACAATAGAAGAAATAAAATAATACTGTGGAAAAAGGTGAGTGGGCGAAAGTCAAAGAGAAAAATAAAGGGAAACTGAGAAAGCTTATTCGAAACAAAAGGGATGGGATGAAAGGTAGCCCTGTCCAAGAATACGAAGCAGTTATATGATCCGTTCCTTTTTACCCTTTGTTGTTATTACGCACTTGCCACGTCTATCGAATCCGACGTTATTCCGCTGAAATTTCGATATTTTGTTTATCTTTTTATCATCACGCGACAAAGAAATGTATAGATTAAATGTAAAATTTATAGCCACTTAGGAATGAACAACAGCTATTAGAACGTGCTTTCCGTGTCTATTGTACTTTCAATTTGAGGTTCAAACTTTGTCACTGTTTCCGAATAAAAAGTACTACTTCTTCGTTTCTCAATGAGATGTAGCGAATTCGTGACGCACGCTTTCTTGCGAAGTCGAAGTTAAATATTTCAGTCATGCACACGATGTGCATTTGGACTACGTGTGTCGGTGTGGTGTGCAATATGCCTCACGTGTATTGAGATAAAAAGCACTTTTCACACATAGTATGATTTTAATATACCGCCACCGATAATTCTGGTCGTGAAATAAAACCCATTACGAACGGTGAAATTAGTTCTCATTGCCAACGACGTTGTAACACGTAATTCAAGCATGTAATTCACGGAATGGTAATATCTTTTGAACAACTTTGAAAAAAATATCATCAACTTTTGTGTATTGGAGTTGAATGGCTGTTAAATTGGCAGAGAAATGAGTGTTATTCAAATGGTTGAAAAGTATAGAGATATCAATTCAATCACTTGGCTCTTTTCAAGCTTGCCAGTTATTTTTGCTTGGAATATTTTATAGGCATGCATGTACAAATGTTCGCTCGAAGAATTGTATTCTAGCATGCTGTTTTGGCAGTATTTCAATGCCTCTATCCCCTTAAATTGAATAATTTATCAGTAAAATGCAGCAAAAGTACGGCTTATGAGGTATCCTAGTCTCTCACCCGCTATCGTGTTCTATCATACTTCATTTATTTCAGCGAGTCACGCATTTCGGCTTCGTAATTATGACGTCTTTTCTAAATAGCAAGAGGCTTGAATATCGAGCTGAGTAGCAAAGTGCCTGAGAGTACATTAAAATTTAAACGCAGCCCTGGGCAATAGGTAATAAGCGGGCAAAAGAGCTTCAGAACGAATTCCGTTCATTTTGTTGTTTGCTTGGTCCTCGGTCATATTTCTGCCAGCATCGCCATTAATATTTCATCTTGGGAGTTATTCAACTATTTAATTTCGTAGCTTTTTCATTCACACAAACAAAAATTCCGGTAAATGTGATTGTATTGGTAGAACAGCTAAAAGCCGATTTTTTGTTTGCTCGGTCTTCGGTCCTATTTCTGCCAGCATCATCATTAATATTTCATCTTGTGCATTATTTGACTATTTAATTTTGTGGCTTCAAACATTAATAATTGAGGTAAATGTAACTGTATTGGAAGCAAAGCTAAGGAGAATGAAAACATATTTTTTCATCGTAATAAAATGGGTTGAATGAGCTTATAAAATATTTTGTGTAGTCGATAGAATCAACAGGAAATCAAAATATCGAAATGGCGTTAATAATACAAGAAAACAGTAGTATTCCGTTGGTGCGTGCACAGCCGTCATGCAATTTTCATGGCATTAATTCTATCCATAAAACCTAATGCATTTTTTACAAGTAAAATAAATTGTTAAAAATATAGTGATCTATTTTGATAAAAATGAAGTCAAATTCATTAGTGTTCATAGGTAATTATAAAGTTCTAAGAGGTTCAGGAATAAGAGGTTCGTTCATTTCTACACATTAAGGTATACATTTTCTGAGTCTCGGGAACAATTTGAGAATTTAACAAAAATTTCAAGGACTTGAAAGCGCTAAAATCAGTGGTAAATGAAAAAAATTATTCAAATACAAGTGAATTATATTTTCTGCAATATGTTGCCAACGCCTGTTCTAATCAATCTTGTTTACCACAAATCATTTTCAACATCTCTTTTATATTATTTTATCTGGATTTACTTAAATAAAGGATGTTCTTTCGTGGAATCTGATTTTTTAATTTCATACAGCTTTTTACGCTCCTTCCTTGAAAAAGTGTGTAGTTATTATCAGCATTTGCATTTTTCTTTCCTCGAAAAAAAAACATGCCGCCTTTAACAAAGTTTCAAATCTCAACAAAATAACTTGTACCAAAATTTCAGGTTGATTGGTAGGAACACGTGCCCATTGATTTGTGAAGTTTACTAAAATCCCCAACCTTACGATAAATTTCTATTACGAGAAAAAATTGCCTCTCTTTTTCTCATCGAGCAATATCGGAGTTTTTGCCACGACCTTACTTAATATATTATCCTTACTTAATGAAGGAAAATTACGCGGAATGATTAATACGAGTTGGTCTTCCCGTATTAACAAATTTAAAAATAGGTATCCCAAGCTTCATCGTATCTCCCTGACAGAAAATGCACATTGTCAGAAAATATAGGCAGAAATTCTTAAGTTGGTCCATCCGTACTATCGAATATAATTGTTAGAATGGAACTATAAAGCTTGAGATACCCATTTTCAAACTTGATGGTACGGGAAAAGCAATCTAAATTAATAATAATAACAAGAATCTCAATTTTCCTTCATCAAATAAGGACAATTAACCCTTTAACGCTTAATGGGAAGTACGTCTTCCCACCTGAAATCGACTTTTTTCGTTGCACGCGCCCATTTAATTGTTTATAATTTCTGAACAGTTCATCAAATAATTCTGAAAAAATTAACAATTGTTAACGAAGTATTGCAAATTGCATTT
>JABFQM010003237.1:0-12331 GCA_022816865.1 Zelostemma sp. ZL-2020
GACAATATGGACGCCAAAGTGGATCAAAGTAGCAAATTGCAGGATCTCCCTTTCGACTGCCTTTATCAAATCTTTCGGTATCTTTCCCTGAAAGACAAGTTGAATTTCAGCAAAGGTTAGTTTCGACGTATGTTTCGCTCGAGTTGACCCTTTATCTCGTTTTCGAAACGAAATATATCTTAGCTATAACATGAAATTATTTTGATCATTTGTTTATCATTGCAGTTTGCTCGGAATGGATTGATTTGGACAGCACTATTGGGCAGGTTTCGGAGTTTGCCCTTAAAGATTCTTCACGTGATATAATTCATCGGAATGAAGATATACAATGTATGCCAAGGCGGACAATCAATTTACAAGAATTTCGAGAGATTATGATAAATTGGGGTTCTATTCTGAAAAAGTTCTCTATCTTGCTGACCTTCGAAAAGTGTGGAAAGAGAGATTTACTGTATGTTTTTGATGCCATAGCATACGAGATAGATGGAGAATTCGATTATGACACTGTAATGGACATTGTTGTTCAAAACTGCCACGATATGAGAAAATTGGAGATACGGGTATGGGAGGCTCACGCGAATCTCGCAGAAAAATTTCATGCATTGTTTCTTGTCAATCCAAAACTCACAGATTTGAAGTTGGAAGTTACCAAAGATGTTGACCTCAGTAAGATTATAAGATTAAAGGATGCTGCAGGACCTGTAAAAAATTTGTATCTTAACTTTCGAGCCCTCAGCACTTCCACACGAGCAGTAAATAATCTCTGCGAAGTGAGTTTGTAATGTGATACATATTTTCTTTATTTCTTCACATCCATAATTGACCTTTATCAAAGCATTATTTGATTTTGGTAATGAAATTGACTCGTCTCTGTTTCAGTTAATCAAATCCTGTAATGTCAATTTGAAAGAACTGAGACTTTCCAAAGCAAATAGCAAAGACATCCTCAATTTGATGTCAGTGATTGCAAATTACGCAAGGGAACTCAAAGTTTTACAGTTCAACTTTGATTACGAATCAACCGATTCGGAAATGTTTTCTGCTGTGGAAAAACTCTCAGTATTTGAAGATTTGGAGGATCTTTCGATTGAGCTTACTCATGTTAAGGATGAAGTTTATTCGAGTATAAGTAACTGCAGAAAATTGAAGAAAATCAGTCTATGTGGTAGCTATTCGTATTTACTATGAGTTTTTTGCAAATAGTTCAAGCTTCGTTGATGCTTACACATATTAATCATGTCTTTTAGGTTCAGGAGTCACTGACAAGGGTTGGCAAACACTCATGGCTGCTCTACCGATTTTGGACTCAGTTACATTAATCTCTGCTGGATTGCATTCAGTTGCTCAACGTAATATACAGTATAATTTAAGAAGTCTAAAGATACTTGTGTGCGACAACCTTTCCGAGGATGCATTGAAAAAAATCTCTCTTTTGACAAATTTGGAAGAACTCTTCATTGAAGAAACTTGTAATCATACAATGACCGATAACGTCATCACAGAACTAACGTTTGGCTGTCAAAAACTGACGAAAGTAACTATTGTTGGTGAGGTTTCTTGCATTATTCGAATGTTCTTATTGATATAGTAGTTGTCTCATCTGTAATTATATGTTATGTGGCATTTGAATTTTCAGGGTGCAAAAAGATTACAGGCAATGGTATAAATACCCTCGTGACTGCTATACCAAATTTGGAATCGCTTGACCTACGTTATCTTGCTATCAATTCAATCGTTCAGAGTAATGCACAATCCAGGATACAGAGCTTGCAGTTAAAGTTCTGTCCTGATGTTAAAAACGATGAATTTGAGAAAATTGTAGTTTTTAAACACTTGAAAGAGCTCTGTATTGTTATAATGCGTGGTTTAACCGATAAAGCGTTTTTTGAAATCAGTTCTGCTTGCAAGCAACTAACTAAAGTTACACTAAGCAGTAAGTATTCATGTCTAATGGAGAGATTTAAAAAATAGTCATTGTGTATATGTTGACATAAAAAAAAAAATGTGTTCCTTTAGGTGTCAGGGGCATTACGAACAATGCAGTACATGCCCTCGTCAGTACTTTGCCAAAATTGGAGTATCTTAAATTGTGCGATCTCCGCATAACTGCAATTTTACCTGAAGATTTCCAACCGTTGAACTTACGAGGTCTTAGAGTGTCGAGTTGTCCGTACCTTCCTCTGGATACATTAGAGAGGCTCAGAACTCAAATGCCAGAGCTGGAAGATATTCTCATCGAGACATGCTATTAGTGAAAAGTGCAAAATGCATCATATAATTCTGGATGATAATGTCTACAGAAGATTGTAAAATAAAACAAGAATGTTGTTTTCAACAAATGTATTTTTCAATTTACTCGGAAATCAATCCCGAAGAACGTATTTTTCAAGATTTTTAGAAAGGTGCACGAAAAGTTGCAGCAACGAACCCTGCTGTCCTGATGATCCTTGAATTATGTCATTCTCGTTTGAAACTACTCTTATCATGAACAAAAAAACAATTCAATACTATAGAATCTTAAAGATCTCGTCAGGTGATAAACATGTAAACCTGGGACAAAAAATACTTTGTTTTTAATATATACAGAAGTTTCGTACGTTTTGCGAAAACATTGCGTTTGTAAATTCGCGAATTTCTAATTTTATATTACGTGAACAAGTGTAAATATACCGAAAGATGCAAGTTTTCTGACAAAGAGTTTGATTTCAGCGTCGATGGAACGGTTCTATCGAAACACGAACATCTTATCAAACGGTGATAAATACGAAATCACACTGGACCAAAGGAAACAGAAAACCCCGAACGGCAAAGTTTTCGAAGTAATGAGTAAACCATTGGCTTTGGCTGTGGCCATGGAATGGGACAGTCAAAAAAGCATAATAAACAGGAGTAACATACATTTAGTAAGTACAAAACAATCATAAAAAATCCTCGAAAATACTCGTGTCAATAATAATTTTTGTTTCAGACCGCATTGCGCAGCATAATTCTATACAATCCAAACAATATAACGAAGCTAGACGTAGTGAAGCACGTAGTAAATTATTTAGAAACCGACATGATTTTGTTTCAATCAATTGTAAGCAAAGGTCCGTCGCTCACAATTGCTATGTTCGCAACTTTATGAGATTTTAATTGATTTCAGAAATCCGAGAAATTGTGCAAATTGCAAATTCAGAAGTGAGACCCTATAATTCAGTGGTTCTGCGATCGCTTCCAAGGAGACGTTGTCAAAACTCAGAGTATCAAAGCTCTGGTTATATTCCTCCCGTGACATAGGATACCCCAGCGAAGCACCTTTTTTCTTATAAGTTTGAAGCTCCTCATGGCTGAGTCATTTTTAAACATTCTCGAGACAGAAATGAACTGTAATCTCATAAAAATATGTTTTATCATCTGCAGGTTTGATGTATGGAGTCGATACGATAAGATCTGTGATTCTTGCGCTGGCCACGGCGGAAAGGAAAATTTCAGTGGAAGACGCGGTGTATCTTTCCAGAAGAGAAGAAGAATTTCAGGAAATTTTGTGAAACGAAATTCTTCGTGACATTGTGTGCTATATTTTTACCTTTTTTCAGATCTCGTATTGGGGAAACGTGAAATGGTCGTATGAACTTAGCAAAGAAGACTTGCAAGCTCGATTATCAGCAGCTATTTTATTCGTCCACCTACATTTAACAATCGCGAGCGTAAAACATAAATAAATTTGTACTAAGCAATAATTTGAAATTCAATAAAATCTCAGTCATAATCTCAATAATTTCAAAATTATTAAATAATATAATTTTTCTCTTATAACCAGTTTTTGGATTTCTAGTTAGTTTAAATAAATATATAACAATAAAAGTATGATAAACTTGGTGTGATTTCGATTTATACTTGCACATTTAACCAAAACTTTTCAAAAATTTATTCAAACGGTTTTACGGAAAATAATTATGCATTGTATACATGCATGAATTTAACACTAATTCAAAAATGCATACGTGATCTCTGTAGTTATGTCCATTTTTATTCAAGTTCTGTTCGTTCAATCATTAAATAATCTTTTACATATTAAACATCATTTTCTTGAGACTTTATCAGCATTCATTTTCCAAGCTCGGACACGACTACTTCAGCTTTCCGAGCGATGCTGAAAAAAAACCGCTCGAATTATTACCAAATAGTAAAAATCGTACCCGATTCTTTACCTGTGAGCAACTGCCATAGTTATGGCTTCGGATAACGATTTAGGAGAAATAGAAAAATTATCCGGATTCTTAATCACGACTGAACTGGCACCGCTGAGATCCGCGTGAATGTAAACCTTTCCAGCTTTCAAATACCTTTTCACCTTTTCACAATTCGTTTTGTTGCTGATCTCTACCGCTGATGACTGAAAAATAATATGAAAATTAATGTAAATCGATTCTGTTTATGATCCAGTTAAATGAGATATAATCGCCGGAAAAATTACGATGTTTTCGAAAATTGGTTTTCTGTAAAACATAGTAACAGTCACCAGCCGCTAATTATAAGAAAGAGTACGAAAAATCAGTATTCGGAGTGTACCTTAGAAAAGATTGACAATCTGTATTTTATAATAAGAAAAAAAAACAAGTTTTTGAATTCTTGACAAAACAGATTTCTTTAGCATCAATTTGTCTAATTTTTCTGAATCATCACTCATTTTTTAAATACAACTCACCGAGGTAATTTTCCGAAGTGATAAACCAGTAACATTTCTGAAACTAGTAAAATTTTCTGGCTTTGTCGATGCTGTGAATAACTTTGGCTTCCTCAAAAATCTGCTTGGTCTTTTTCTCCGCTGATTTCATCGCTTTACCTTACGACTCAATCGTCTTTTGCTGCTTTTTCGCGGCCGATCTTTTCATGTATCCGTACTGCCTGGCATTTTTCAACGCCACAAGCTTAGATCGATTTTAATGGTGATTGGTTCGAGATTTGCCACTTCGATGTTGTCCTCGTCCCTATCATTTATTTTAGCTGCTTATCTATGATGTCATAAGCAGCTTCGCCACTCCTGAATTGCGAGTCTATCATTCCATCCGTGCCCAGTTGTCTCATACTTTCCAATCTTCTGTTTTTCAGGTGTTTCCGCATCTGAAAAATGATAGATATAATGATTTCCTTTTTATAATGTCAACACTTTACCTACGTGGAAAGACCCAAAAGAGCGACGTTTTTTGGCAATTCAAAATTCGTAGTGTGAATTCTGGAGCAGGACTCGAGCAAAAGAATGCATTTTTTATCAGAGCGTCGTAAACGGATGAGACACGATTTTCGATCGAAGTCGTAAATCTGATTGACGCGCATGCCAATTAATCTAGGAAAATAATAGCGATTTATCGACATGTATATTCATTGGATGTAATTATTTTCTAAAGCCAAGAATAAATTGGGATCTTTCTAATCGCAATTTATTCATCAATCGCCGTCTCGTAATGTTTGACAATGCGAAATTTGAGGTTAAATTTTGATATATTTACGATACAAATACTACGTAATGCAGGGGAATTATTATTAATCGTACCTTTGAAGTTCCGTGATAGAACACACAAAACCGTAGGTCTTAAATTGATTCTTCATTTCCACGGAGTGTATTTCCAATTATAAGACTGAAAAAAGAAAATGTGAACAATACGAATCAATTTCCTGAAGCCCCTGAAGTTGGCTGTGCTGTTGACTGAAAATCAGCTGTTCGAAAAGCGCGTGCAACTTCAGTTTGATTACAAACGAGATCGTAAACGATTTTCTTGTGTAAGGTAGTCAATTTGTTTCGATTGTTGTTATCTATAATAAATTTATCGAAGCCGCCGGATTCGTGATTCACTAGATTATTGTAAGTATATTGAAAAGATTTTAAATGCGACCGAAACGAAGCTTTTTTTGTACCAGTAATCCTTACAAGTTCATAGGATAACCTCATTAGCTTTCATTCCATATCTACGGCTTGCAGACCAAGTTATGCTTTTTTCATGAGGATTTCCCGTATTTTTATGTTCGTTTTTTTCTACGATTTTTTAGTTGTTAGTCATGTTTGCATTTTACCAATTTCACTGTATTATTTCGTTTTTTTGCACTTTCGATGCATTTTTTGTATTTTGCTACATTTTTCAATGTATTTTCTCGTTTTTGCTGGAGCACAAAAAAAGGATGGACCAAATTCAAAATGTTTGCTGATTATAATAATATAAGAGCTGTATGAGAGAAATTGCCTTATTTTCAAATTCTGTGTCCGAAATAGCGCGTGCCCGCGACTCGTCTTTGGGCGCGGTCGAAATTATCGGCTCAAGATAAAAAGCTCGCCGCGACCTCGACCGATCGCCGATAAGGAAAAGGCGTTCGGGGGGAGTCCGAGCCAAAACCGCCAGTGCTCACGTTGCATCGTCATCACTTTCCAAATATACAACGTTGTACAACGTGACTCACGCTTCAGAAAGTTGCACGGATTAGTTTTGGAGAACGAGATAATATGGACGCCAAAGTGGATCGAAGTAGCAAATTGCAGAATCTCCCTTTCGACTGCCTTTATCATATCTTTCGGTATCTTTCCCTGAAAGACAAGTTGAATTTCAGTAAAGGTTAGTTTCGACAAATGTTTCGCTGGAGTTGACCCTTTATCTCGTCTTTCGAAACGAAGTATATCTTAGCTACAACATGAAATTATTTTGATCACTCGTTTATCATTGCAGTTTGCTCGGAATGGATTGATTTGGACAGCTCTATTGGACAAGTTTCAGAGTTTGCTGTTAAAAGTTATTTCCATGATATATTTTACGGGGATGAAGATATACAATATATGCCAAAACGGACGATCAATTTACAAGAATTTCGAGAGATTATGATGAATTGGGGTTCCATTCTGAAAAAGTTCTGTATCTTGCTGGCCTACGCAAATGAAAAAATGAAACATTCAGTGTCTGTTGTGTATGTTTTCGATGCCATAGCATACGAGTTAGATGGAGATATCGATTATGAAACTATAATGGACATTGTCGTTCAAAACTGCCACGACCTGAGAAAATTAGAGATACGGGTATGGGGGGATCACGCAAATCTCGCAGAGAAATTTCATGCATTGTTTCTTGTCAATCCAAAACTCACAGATTTAAAGTTGGATGTTTCCGACGATGTTAACCTAAATAAGATTATAAGATTAGAGGATGCTTCAAGACCTGTGAAAAATTTGTACCTTGACTTACATGCCAGAACTTCCATACGAACAGTGAATGATCTCTCCGAAGTGAGTGTGTGATGTGATACATATTTTGAATTATTTCTTCACATTCATAATTGACCTTAATCAAAGTATTATTCGATTTTTGTAATGAAATTGACTTGTCTCTATTTTAGTTATTGAAATCCGGTAATGTGAATTTGAAAGAATTGAGAGTTGAACAAGTTAAAAGCAAAGATATACTCAATTTGATGCCAGTGATTGCAAATTACGCGAGGGAACTCCAAGTTTTACACTTCATATTTGATTACGAATCAACTGATTCCGAAATGTTTTCCGCATTTGAAAAACTCTCAGTATTTGAAAATTTGGAGGATCTTTCGATTGAGCTGAGATCTACTCATATTAAGGCTGAAGTTTATTCGAGTATTAATAATTGCAGAAAATTGAAGAAAATCGGACTACGTGGTAGCTATTCTTATTTACTATGAGTTTTTTGCGAGTAGTACAAGCTCCGTTGATGCTCACTTATAATAACCATGTCTGTCAGGTCCAGGAGTCACTGACGAGAGTTTGCGAACACTCATGACTGCTCTACCGAATTTGGGCCCAGTTACATTACTCTATGCTGGATTGCATTCAGTTGCTAGACCTAATCTACAGTATAATTTGAGAAGCCTAAAGTTATATGAGTACTCTAACCTTTCTGAGGATGGATTGAAGAAAATCTCTCTTTTGACAAATTTAGAAGAACTATCCATTCGAGAAACTTACGATCATACAATAATGACCGATAACGTTATCACAGAAATAACGTTTGGCTGTCAAAACCTGAAAAAAGTCACTATTCACGGTGAGGTTTCCCGCATTATTTGAATGTTCTTATTGATATAGAAGTTGTGTCATCTGTAATTATATGTTATGTGACATTTGAATTATCAGGGTGCAAAAAGATCACAGGCGATGGTATAAATACCCTCGTGACTGCTATACCAAATTTGGAATCGGTTGTATTACTGTATCTTGCTATCGATTCAATCGTTCAGAGTAATGCACAATCCAGGATACGAAGCTTGGAGTTAGATGACTGTTGTGGTGTTAAAAACGATGAATTTGAGAAAATTGTAGTTTTTGAAAACTTGAAAGAGCTTCGTATTGGTAACTTGCATGGTTTAACCGATAAAGCGTTTTTTGAAATCAGTTCCGCTTGCAAGCAACTAACTAAAGTCACTCTAGACGGTAAGTTTTCATGTTTAATGGAGAGATTTAAAAAATTGTCATTGTGTATAATATACATTAACGTCAACATAATATGTTGACGTTCATGCAAAAAAAATGTGTACTTTCAGATGTCGGGGGCATTACGAACAAGGCAGTATATGCCCTCGTCAGTACTTTGCCAAAATTGGAGTATCTGGAATTGCGCGCTCTCGACATAACTTCAATTTTACCTGAAGATTTTCAACCGTTGAATTTGCGACGTCTTAAAGTGTCAGATTGCCGGAAGCTTCCTGAAGATACATTAGAGAGGCTTATCACTCAAATACCAGAAATGGAAAATATTCTCACCTGGACAATCGATGTGTGGAACGCGCAAAATGCATCATATAATTCTGTATGATGATGTATTCGGAAGATTCGAAAATAAAGCAAGTGTGTTGTTCCCAACAAATGTATTCTTCAATTTAATCGGAGACCAATCTCGAAGACCGTATTTTTCAAGTTTTTTTGAAAGGTGCACAAAAAGTTGCAGCGACGAATTATGCTGTCCTGATAATTATTGAATTATGTCATTATCGTTTAAAACTACTCTTATTATGAAAAAGAATCAATTCAATACCATAGAATTTTGAAGATCGCCAATGCCCTTGTATCGTCAATTTCCGTTCAATAACTGGGCCTAACAGGTGATAAACATGGAAACCGGGGATAAAATACGGAGTATATATTCATGCGTGCGTTTTTTTAATCGAAAATTCCACTTGAGGTACGAAAATTATTCCAGTTTGAGTAGTTTCCATCCATCCATTTGAAACTTTCTTACGTTTCGCGTTTCAAGTTCTTCGTCTATTCCTGGGCTCTACCACTACAACGGTTTATTGCCAACTTAACGAAGAAGAAGGAGACTCAACTCTACGTATCCTGCGTTTTTCCCGTGTAGGTTAATTTCTTTTACCAAAAAACTGTGTCAAAAGTTATCTCATAATTACAAATGTCGGAGATTCGCTTGGAATTTCATGATAATGAGGAATATGGGTAAGTCGTCTTTTCTGATTTCTAACCTGCAAATTTCGAACGTTTCGCGAAAACATTGCGTTTGTAGAATCGCGAATTTTATTTTTTATATTTCGTAAACAAGTGTAAATACCTGAAACTACAAGTTTTTTGACTAAGAGTTTGATTTCAGCGACGATAGAGGGATTTCATCGAAACACGAACATCTTATCAAATGGTGATAAATACGAAATCACACTGGACCAAAGGAGACTGAAAACCTTGAACCGGCAAAGTTTTCGAAGTAATGAGTAAACCATTGGTTTTGGCAGTGGCCATGTAATGGGTCAGTCACAAAAGCATAATAAACAGGAGTAACATGCATTTAGTGAGTACAAAACAATCCTACAAAATCCTTGAAAATACTCGCGACAATGATAATTTTTGTTTCAAACCGCTTTGCGCAGCACAGTTCTAGACAATCCAAACAATATAACGAAGCTAGACGTAGTGAAGCACGTTGTAAATTATTTAGAAACCGACAAACTTTTGTTTGAATCGATTGTAAGAATAAGTTCGTCGCTCGCAATTGCTATGTTGGGAACTTTCTAAGATTTTCATTGATTACAGGAATCCGAGGAATTGTACGAATTGCAAATTCAGAAGTGGGACCCTATAATTCAGTGGTTCTGCGATCGCTTCCAAGTAGACAATGTCAAAACTCAGAGTATCGAAGCTCCGGTTATTTCTCCCGTGACATAGGATACCCCAGCAAAGCACCTTTTTTCTCATAAGTTTGAAGCTCCTCATGGCTGAGCCATTTGTAAACATTCTCGAGACAGAAATGAACTGTAATCTCATAAAAATATGTTTTATCATCTGCAGGTTTTATGTATGGAGTTGACACGATAAAATCTGTGATTCTCGCGCTGGCCACGGCGGAAAAGAAAATTTCAGTGGAAGACGCAGTGTATCTTTCCAGATTAGAAGAAGAATTCCAGGTAATTTAGCGAAACACAATTCCTCGTGGCATTGTGTGCTATATTATTTCTTTTTTTTAGATCTCGTAGTGGGAAACGAGGAATGCGGTCGCATGAACTTAGCAAAGAAGACTCGCAAGCACGATTATCGGCAGCTATTTTATGAGTCCACCTAAATTTAACAATCGCGAGCGTAAAACGTAAATAAATTTGTTCGAAGCAATAATTTGAAATTCAATAAAATCTCAGTCATAATCTCAATATTTTTAAAATTATTAAATCATACGATTTCGTCTCTTATAACCAGTTTTTGGATTTCTAGTCATTTTAAATAAATATATAACAATCACAGTATAATAAACTTGGTGTAATTTCAATTTATACTTGCACATTAACCCAAAACATTTCAAAAATATGTTTAAATGTATGACTCGGTTTTACGGAAAATAATTATGCATCGTATACATGCATAAATTTAACAATAATTCAAAAATGCATACGTGATCTCTGTAGTTATGTCAATTTTTATTCAAGTTCTGTTCGTTCAATTAATTAATGCTTTTTTATATATTAAACATCATTTTCTTGAGACTATCAGCATTCACCTTCCAAGCTCGGACACGACTACTTCAGCTTTCCGAGCGATGCTGAAAAAAAACCGCACGAATTATTACCGAATAGTAAAAATCGTAACCGATTCTTCACCTGTAAGCAACCGCCATTGTTCCGGCTTCGGATAACAATTTCGGAGAAATGGAAAAATTGTCCGGATTCGTAATCACGACTGAACTGGCACCGCTGAGATCCGCGTGAATGTAAACCTTTCCAGCTTTCAAATACCTTTTCACCTTTTCACAATTTGTTTTGTTGCTGATCTCTATCGCCGATAACTAAAAAATAATATGAAAGTTAATGCAAATCGATTCTGTTTATGATCCAGTTAAATTAGATATAATGGCCGGAAAAATTACGATGTTTTTGAAGATTGGTTTTCTGTAAAACATAGTAAGTCACCAGCCTCTATTTCTAAAAAAAGGTACGAAACATCAGTATCCGGAGAGTACCTTAGAAAAGATTGACAATCTGTATTCTATAATAAAAAAAAAAAAGTTATTGAATTCTTGACAAAACAGATTTCTTTAGCATCAATTTATCTAATTTTTCTGAATCATCACTCATTTTTTCAATACAACTCACCGAGGTAATTTTCCGAAGTGATAAACCAGTGACATTTCTCAAACTAGTAAAATTTTCTGTCTTTCTTGATGCTGTGAATAACCTTGGCTTCCTCAAAAATCTGCTTGGTCTATTTCTCCGCTGATTTCATCGCTTTACCTTGCGACTCAATCGTCTTTTGCTGCTTTTTCACGGCCGATCTTTTCATGTAATAGTACTGCCTGGCATTTTTGATCGCCACAAGCTTAGATCAATATTAATGGTAATCGGTTTGAGATTCACCTCTTCGATGTTGTTCTCTTCCCTTTCATTCCTTTCAACTGCTTATCTATGACGTCATGAGCAGCTTTGCCACTCCTAAATAATGTGAGAACTGCTATATATATTCCGCGTGCTATGTCGAGTCCACTTGCGAGAAAGAAAAATGCTGATACTTGATTTTTTCGATATTATATTACTGAAAAAATGCATTCGTTCTGAATTGAATTATTAATACATTATTAATAATTTTCAAATAAGTTTATTGTTTAAACAATTGGAAATTATAAGCACTGAAATTTCAAAATCGTTGCACATCGCGAGTGTGATAATTATTTTCGGACGATAAAATTGTTTAAACAATTAATTTGTTTAAACAAATTGTAAAATTGTAAAATTTAAAAAAAGCAATTTTCGAGATATTGTTATCGATTGTGATACATTATTAATAATTTTCAAATAAGTTTATTGTTTGAACAATTGAAAATGATAAGCACTAAAATTTCAAAATCGTAGCACA
>JABFQM010003238.1:0-12317 GCA_022816865.1 Zelostemma sp. ZL-2020
GGAAAAGGTCGGTAACGGATCTACTCCGGAATGCTCTTAAGACCTGCAATTTATTTTTAGCTGAATAACAATGATGTTTTTTTAAGAAAATCAGGGTCGAGTGGATTTAAATACCAATTTTATTGTCATTCAAATATGTGTGTTATTGAGGTCAATGTACTTGGCGTAGAAAAATAAAAGCGATTCCTTTTTTTCAAAATCACCAAATGTACGTCAAGAATAATTTTTCTGTTGAAACAAAGGAATTTGGGATGCAAATTTGATGATAAATATTGTTTGTTCGTAGTCCACTATTTGTAACATGGACTATCGGAAAGGAGAAAAGACTCAGAGGCTGCATCGGAACATTCAGTGCTATGCATTTACACAACGGAATAAGAGAATATGCTTTGACCAGGTAATATACGCATTAAATCAATTGCCATTTAACATGCCAAAAAGATTCCACCGCCGTCTTTTTTCAGCGCATTCAAGGATTCAAGATTCAATCCTATAACTCGCGAGGAGTTTCCGCAATTAACGGTTTGCGTATCGATACTGTGCCACTTCGAAGAAGGCGCAGACTATTTGGACTGGGAAATCGGACTGCATGGAATTCGTATCGAATTTCATAACGATAAAGGCAACCGGAGAACCGCTACTTACTTACCGAGCGTTGCTAAGGAGCAAGGTTCTGCTCAATTTCTTCAAAGACAAATTTGAAAGGATGTACACTACAATCTGAAGATATTTTTCTTTGATCTAGGTTGGAATCAAATCCAAACGATCGACTCGTTGCTGCATAAAGGAGGTTTCAAAGGCATGGTCACGCCTGAAATTCGTCGTGGGATAAAGTTGACGCGTTATCAGAGCGAACAAGTGACCGTGAACTATGAGGATTACATGAACCACTGGCACAATCAACGGTGCTAGCAGCTGGCCTGGGGCCCGCAACAGGACCTCGCGATTCATCAGCCATCTACAAATGTTCATTACAATAATTCTAGCTACTTTTGTAATTCTTCTTCAGTTCAATACAATGGTTCCCAACAACGAGATTCATTCGTGATGAGTCAACAGTTGCAGCAACAACGCTCGTTGGCTATGATACCGCCGAATCGCCCTACGTTCATACATCCTTTGCCTATGCCTGGTCCTCAGCAGTCTTCGATCGTACATCCGGTACAGGATCACTGTTGGTGGGATCGAGGGAGTCCTTCGTTCTCGAACTCTCACGTGCAACCATCCAGAAACTTTAGATGCCCATCGCAAGACAACTCGGAGCACGCCGTTCGTAAACGGAAATGACAATGGAGGCGATTTCTTTCCGTGACCTTTCGTTGTTTGAAATGGTGCCTATTGTACTTTGTATGCTTCAGCATACACAATTTTCCTTTTGCGCTGCCCAGCGCCTCTTCTTGAATTAGCAAATGTCCTTATCAAGGCGCTGTAATATCAAGGGAAAGAGGAGAAAAACGCGGAAGAAATTTTCCTGCTTCCCTGTGCCTTTTCTATGTTTTCTTGTTAAAATTCTTTAACTTCGGGTGCGTTTACTTTCAACTTAATTCTATCAAAACAATTAATGTACTTTGTTAAACCAACAATGATATGTTTAAAGAGATATGTAAGGGAACAATTTGTTCTTGCTTGGGTAGTTTTGGATCATTGGTGAAAGGCTTTGTTGAGAAAGCTTCAGCCAACTACGGTTTTTCCGAATGAGTAGATTTTTAGGCAGTGCATATCGCTCACAAACGTTGTTAGCTGTTATAAGCTGACAATGATTCTGAGAAAGAAGATCGCAGATTGCAATTTCTAGAGATCGGAACTCGCTGAAATATCAGTTCAATGAATCGAGATGTATAGTCTGTAATAAATACTTACACCATTTGTGTGAATTAAATATTATTTTCAAAGCGTCATAGCTAGTGCTGCCTACTTTTACTCTAGTACTGCCACAGTCGAGTACATCTCGACAACAATGACCTTTATTATGTAATTGGTAGATGTGATAGATGTACTTTTTTCTCGATTGAAGAGGAAAGCATAGATTAAATGTGATACGCAATAAAATTCATTAATGAATTTTCGCGTGTCAGCGCTGCTTGTTCAATCACTTATAATGCTTGATAATTTTAACATTTCCACAATCGCGATTACAATTTCTTTGTACCACTAATACAATGAGGCGTCGCGTTGCGTGAAATATTGGAGAATATGGATGCTCTTTATTGAAAATACCCATAAATGTTGAGTAGGTAACGAAATTGTAAAAACGTAGAGTGAAATATGCAAAGCATGATAAATTTACAAGTTTATACCATCAAAACATCGAAACTTTCATAATAGCGGATTTGTGGTAGTTTATCGAGTGTTTATTGCAGCGCAAGAGTTTTTTGTGATGACGAGATGTTAAACATCGAGCATGCGAATACCTCGGTGCAGATTTATAGCCTCGTTTTAGAAGCAAAATTACATTACCGTTCATCGCATGGTAATTTGAGAAAAATATTGTGTCTATGGAGATTTGACTTGCAAAAGTTACAGCAATTGTTTCTTAGAAAAGCCAAAAACATTTTCGAAGTTCTGAATTTCAAAGTTCGTATGTGCGGCCAAGTTTAGTTATTTTAAAAATAAACTTGCGTAGCTCTTTTCAGATCGTCACAGGCGCCCAACTTTTGAGAAAGCGCGATGAAATAAGCCTAAAAAATGAAGGTGGTTATTAGTAATAAATGAGAAACATAACAATGATGTAGTTATTTTTGACACTTGAAAGATGGTCAAGAATTAATGTTTGCTCTTTTTCATAAATTTAGTGTCAAAATTGGCTTAACATAAGTTAAAATGTACTTTCATAAAAATGCAGTATGTACATTGTTGGAGTTGTCTTTCATACTGATAATAGTGATAAAAAAGATAACGATCTCATTGTATTTTCGATTGTTATACGAATCATATCAACATCTTAATTATATGTTAGGTTGCATCGCAAAGAAAAGCTTCTTATTGTGAAAAAAAGGACAGGCACAATTTGTTCAATAAGTTTGACACGTATGAATTGAAACAGAGCATGTGCTGATTTTTCATCAACTTGGAATTACTGGATGCAAAAGAATAAAGGACGAATTAACTTTGTGTCGTGAACTTGTAGTTATTGTGAGAAAAAGTGATTCGGCGAAGATGCAACTATAATTGTAAGAGTAACACTTCGACATAAAAACCTCAAGTTATATAATGTTTAAATAGCAAATATATACGTCTTTTTGTGACTTTGTATCCTTTTACTAAGAACTTTATTTTATCATCGGGGTGGGTTAATAGCTAGTTTCATTCACTGCCGATTCATTCATCTTTGTACGAAAAAGCTTGCTAATAAACAAAACAAAAATATTCAATCGTTACACATTTTTAGTGCGCTTTCATTTTTCATTTGTTTATCATCGTTGAATCAAAGCTCATAGAACTTGAAAAAAGGTAAAAATATTGTTTTCTAAAACAGTATATTTATAAATCTCCAAAACTAATTACATTTGCAATTTTATTCCTTTGCCTCTAGAATATTGACATATTCTTTAATCAGTTTCTCCTGCATCCATAAGTGATGCTTTGATTCGAAGTAAGTTAAAATATTGCCTAACGCTAATTCTCCCACAAAAATTAACGATGCGATGCGCAGAGATGATTTGATTAATTTGAACCATGATTGTGACAAGCCTTTGTAATCCTTGTGGTAAGGTAAATCAAGAGTTCCATGACGTGCTGCAAACTGGAAAACAAATATACATCAAATAAATCCCAAGTATGAAAATTAAAAAAATTATGTCTAGCGTTGTTCTTACCATGAGACCACTACTTGAAGATAACAACATTGGATAAATTGTGCTAAAAACTGCTTGGATGAAACCTGACCTCGACTGTAGACAAACAGGGCATTGCGGAGTTGCAATATCCAGTATAGGAAATGTACAAAACTGAAAATTGTAAAGAAGATTATTAGTACAATTTAACTATTGTAAAATTAATAATGAAGTAGTTAGAGCAGTGCAATTTTTGCGTTTTTTTTGTCTACATTACATTTATTATCATTCGATTGTACCAGCTACATTCAGCTTTCGATTATATTGTTCTTCTAGGGAAATCTGCTTTCATTGTTATACCTGGTAATGAAAATAGCCACAAGTGATGGATGGAATAGCTGCTACGCCCAAGTACATGATGTAATATCCTTGACTTCGCAACTTCAGATTTCTTCTGAAAAAAGCGTTTAAGCAAACTGCTGGAATAAGAGAGGACGCTACGGAAATGTGAATTCCATATCGAAGTGCCCATCTGCAAAAATATTTAAAAACTTTATATACGGAATTTACGAATTAAATCGATACCGACAGTATATAAAATTCTAACTTCCAATTTTTGAAATTTTATTGTGTCGTATGAATGAAGAAAAAGATTCTCGATTATTTTTTATGAAAAATTATTTCCAGTTTACATTACTGACTTAAAAATCGATTATGCAACAATTAGTTGTATTTCATTATCGACGAGTCGCGTTACATTATTAGAATGAATGTTGAATCGTTTTATTTGGTTGAAAAGTTAGGTTAGAGAGGTCCGTAACTTACATTTCACGTTTCGGCTTCCACGAAAATACCTGGTCGATTCTATACTGTATAGCTTCTTCCCTTGATAAAGCTTTTGCACCTTTCGGTATCTCGTTTATACTTCTCACTTTCAGTACAGGTAATTGTTCCATTTTTTTTTTTTCGTTTTCCAGTAGTATCCACTGTACTACGGAATCTGGATTCTAGCTGGAAGTGCTTGAAATCCTTTCGTATTTATGTTATCATAAACTTATAGTCTTCACTATTACAAGCACTCATCTATATTATTGCGAATTGTTAAGTTAAAATATAATATAGGGACTCCACAGCCAGCTCGGACTCAAACGCCAATTTTCAGTCAAGTTTCCCAACTATACTTGGTGACTGCGACCGGCTTCGACGTTAAACACATGCCAGTCCGCGCATGTGCACATACACTTATAACTTCGTAAAAAAAACAACTCTCAAACACAGTCAAAAACCATAAAATGAATTCTCGCACGTATATATATATATAATGACATCGTCTGTTAAATTTCTCATAGTGATACAAGTTTTTAAGTACTACGTAATTTGTTGAAGTGAAAAAGAAAAATAACAACGATTCTACATTTTTATTGAATACACGCAAAAAAATCCTTCAATTTAAGTGTTTCCAATGCAGGTTTTCTTTCTATCCGTTGGCCAACAGTTTGAATTTCGAACGCGCTCTCTGATTGGTCGAGACCGCCAGTTCAACCCTTGCCGCATTTCGCGTCGAACGCGATATTGACTACGGCGTGAAAAACCTTGAAAAATGCATTCCGCAGTCGGCGGCCTTGAAAGATTACACGGGAAACTTTAAAATGCTTCCTCAAATTACATTAAATCTCGTAAACTGACGCAGTATCTGTTTTATCATTCGGTAGAAGCGGTAAAAGCAGTGCTTCGTCGCGATCGACGTAAGATGGCAAAGCGCGGAAGCTCGATGCGTGACCTCGTAGTAATCGTAGCGCGGGGGTAGACCGAAATAAAAGTCTTGTTCTTGTGTGTTGGTCGTTGTCTGATAGTGACGCGAAGGTTCGCGAGGGGACAGTAAAGTGACAGAGTTGCCAGTGAATTGTGTCGTTGAATCGGGAATCGGGAGGATCTCGCGAGGGACACTTTTTCGCGAAGCGACGTGCTTTCACCCCGCCAATACAAGGGGTGGTGGCAGAGCAGAAGCTCTTTCTGACGTCACGTGACGGCCATCGACAGCCAATCAGGGAAACCGCGCTAGTCAGTTTTTTCGGCTGCTGAATTATCGTCGCCATATTGCTTCGATCGTGTGTTTATATTCCTCGATTTCGCACGTTTTCTCGCGGGTGAAAGGGAGAAATTGGCCAGGCGTCGGCGGCGCGTTTGGTTTCGGTTCCGTGTCAAGAGTCTCGTCGCGAGATCTCGGAGTGTTAAACGCGCGTTCGTTATAACGGTCGAGTGGTTCGTCAGTGTTTTTCTTCGTGTTCAGTGTGTGAAATCGCGCAGCAACCCTTGAGATTTGCGTCGGCACGAAAAGACTGTTGCTCAACCGGGGACAATGCCAGTTCGTAAGCAAGGTGGTAAGCCAATAATACGGACATTTTTGTATGCGAGGGATGGGGAAGAGAGAAAGGGAGAGAGAGAGAAACGATTAACACTTTTGATTGACAATTACGCGGTTTTGGGGCGTTCGCGAGATACTTGGCGGTTCGATAATTAAATTTTGAGCGTTAGTCAAGAGAACGGTGTTCCAATTTTCATCGATCCTGCTTGCGCGGTTCTCGGACTTCCGGGCTTTCAAATTGTCAGGGACGTTTCACGGCGTTTGCGTTGAGTTTCGTCACGCACACTTTTACCCCTGCACGAGGGCTATTTTTATTGCTCAACTTTTCATTGCGTTCGGAACCTTTTTCTTCTTTATGCGTATTCATCATTTCGATGCACAAATTTTGCATGTTTCTCCATTATTTATATTTAAAAATAACGTCTTTGTTGTTTCATATTTTTTTATTATAAATTCTACGAGTTCTTTTAATTGAAAAGTCTAAAGAACTTTTTGGCTGTAACTATTCAAATATGATCGGAAAATGCTTTTTATAATAAAATTTACAAAGCCATTCGGTAGTAAAATTATTCAATACCGCTGAAAAACGTTTTGGCTGTTTGAAGTGACAATTTCAATTTAAAACCTCGAACATTTACTGCATTTTTCAAGAGCCATGCATCGATCAAAAAATGATATTGGAAGTGAATTTCAATTCGGTATTCGAAAAAAATGATACAAAATACAAACGCATGTATTAAAAATTGATGGAAAAAAAAGATGCGTTCTTTTTCTGTTTACAAAACCATAAAAACGTACCAAAATTAGACGAACATGTGTCGGTTGAAAAAGCCGTCACGTTCGATCGTGTAACTGGCTTTTGTTTTTGAGATAGTGATTATAACATTGAGTTATGTACACATTCTTGAAGCGTCTAAAAATAATGAAGCTGCGTTTCCGAGCGCATGAGCATACGGGACGACACGTGTATTTTGGTATAAAAACTGACGTTAAAAAATCGTTCGTGTACGCTAATTTGAGCAAAAATAATAACGTTCATCAAGGCATTTTATATCACATGCGAAGCGACCTTATCTGCGATACTTACTCTTGCTGAAATGAATACGAGGCTCGTCTGTGATAAACGATTGCATAGCGCTGGGACGCAGTCGAATTTGATACGTTTTTTTTCAGCGAATAATTGCAACGTTCGCAACGTCGTTCTCGAATGAATTCCAACGTTTCATGCTGTTATTAAATAGTTAATAAAAGCGACGGACTTTGCAAATGAATTTTTATTTCATTTTTAGAGACTCGTTTTATTTATTCATCCAGAAAAAAGCTATTCGTTATAATTAAACAGAAATGCCGATTTGTCGAGTAGGGTGGTTTTTCTTTGTACATTTTTATTAAATTCTTTTTGGATTTTTTTACATCGTTTGACAATCTTTTATGTTGAGGTCGTTTTTTGTGTAAAATTGAAAAGTGATTGCATTTTACATGAAATTGCGATGGACGTTACGAAACAGCAGAAATAATTTTTTGGTAAATATCTGCAGTGGCTTCATGAATGAAATGAAATGATTAAACTTATTCTTTTATGAAATGGGATTGTTATAAATTTTCTATCTTCGTCCGTACTGTTTAGATCTGAAATTTATGAAATTATCCAAATTTTACTCGTAAATGATTATTATTTTAAAATGTGTAAATCATAAACAATTATATGTAATGATTTACATTATTTTAATATAATGGCATTATAAATACTTCATATTTTACAGAACCACCCAACTCTATTTTTTATTGTATTTTTTGCAAATTAATATGCCGCAAAAGACACTTAAAAAATGAATAATTCGTAGAAAATTATTTAAAAATTAAATTTTTCCAATTTTTATAGTAAAAAAAGGTTTACTTCTATATCCAATAAAAATCATCGTGCCTAAAAAAGTTTTAAATTATTCAAAAATTTCAGACAAAAGTTTAATTAGGTCCGTAAAAAAGTAACGAAATTAAATCATGAAATTCGATTTTTTTCGACAATGGAAATTTTTCTGTACATAAAATCAAAACATTAATAAAATTAAATTGCATAGGAATCTCTTCCAATATTTCGATGGTATTAAAATTATTGTCGTACGGAAATATTCAGTTAAATCACAATTTTTGTAGCGAAGTACAGAATTTTTATGAATTTTTATGTACTTGAAAAGTGCAATAATTATTAAGAAACATTTTAGCATATTGCGAACATACGCAATGAAGTTTCAGATTATGAAAAATCCCTCATTCATTAAAATCACCATGGCTCAGAAATTTCATTTACAAAGTTGAGTTGTTACTTAAAAAAACTACAAATTCTATTTATCAGTCCAATAAAGTTTAATTAGTTCTAATGAAACAGAAATAAGCGAATTTGTTGAATAGAATTGCACAAAGAGGGTTCTATCCTCTTTGTACATTTTTATTAAATTCTTCTCTGATTTTTTTACATTGTTCACCTAACAATTCTTTACGTTACCAGTGTTTTTTTTCGTAATATTGAGAAATAATTGCTTTTCACGTGTAATTGCGAAATGGTTTCTTTGTACGTATTTGTAGCTTTATGAAGAACGATGAACTTTTTCTTTCATGAAATGGGATTATGAAATTGCAATGAAGGCCGGATAAAATTTACCAACGGAATTCCATTTTTTCTTGTATAAAATCAACTTATTAATAAAATTAGATCGCATAAGTATTCTAATATTGCGATAGTACTCGAACGATTTTACGGAAATATTCAGTAAAATCACAATTTTTAAATAAAGAATGTAATTTTTATAATCATGTTCGCACTTGAAGAATTGGTTGAAAAGTAGAATAATAGTTGTCAAGAAATCTTTCATCACGTTACAAGCATGCGTAATTATCTTTTATATGATTGAAACCTCATTTTTCAATTATGGACAGGTTTCTTCAGGAAAACACAGACTTTATTTATGTATCCAGAAAAGCTCAATTAGTTCCACCACGCTTTACATTATACATTTTTCATCGTAGCGTTGCATTTTTCCCAGAGCTTTTTCCAGAAAGATTGAAAAATCGTCGCATTTTTACATAAATGCGTTGTACAGTTTAGCCTGGGAAACCCATGGGTCGTGGATTCGCGGAGCATTCAAAACTAGAAATTGCACAAATAAATGCAGGTGGCATGTAATCGGTCCTGCCTGCAGCAACTTCATTGTCAGTGTTCCACTTTTTCCTTCCATTGTTCTCATCATCAAACCTATCGCTGTACTTTCCGTTCCCGCTGTTTTTTTTATTTTTTCTTTCTTCTGTGGTCTTGCCAAGCTCGGCTCATTATCATTCTTAGCCTCGGTCGAAGAGCATATCTACGTGGTACTACATCGCCAAACTGCAATTTCTTTTCCTGAATTCCCCTGCTGCAAATCATGAGAAACAGTACAAGGCTAATTAGAAACGCCGAGGAAATGGTTCGCGAATTTATAAAGCTTGCTTGGCTTGACGAATTCAATTGGCGGATCCTATTTGCGCTGAATTTTAGCACAACCGGGTTTCGCTACGGTTGACGGGGCCGAATCGTGTCGTGGCCGATCGAATATTCATTCAACTTGATTCGATCATCTCAGGGAACATTAATGGACGGTGTTTCAGCTTTCAAATAGTTACGTATCGATTAATATCACGGCAAGCTCCGAGAGCAGACACAATTATTCAAGAAATCAAAGCTCAAACATCGCCTGTGCAGTAATTGCTTGCGACTTGATTGCTTGTAATCATTCCAAGGGTCGATTTCTTCTTTTCTTCGCTACTCGTCAATTAGCGGGGCTCGAGTTTCCGACTTTCCGAAAACCTCCAAAGAACTTTACAAATGCTGGAAGGTAGCACGGAAATCAGTGCTCAAGGGGAAGCATTATTTCAATGGTTATCAATTATGTTTTCAACTATGTTTTAATGGTATCTACTGAAATGAATTTCGTTTGTCTCAAAAAGACATTGTCACAGTAGTATGCATTTTTTTCCAGCTCTCTTCCTTGAAATTTCGTCTTTTTCAACTGATTTTGCTTTGCGGCCGTTCATTGTGTTCGTTATTGGATTTAAAACGATTGACCTGTTGAAAATGTTAAAAATAGTCGATTATTAAGGGGTTACATGATTTTATTTACAGATTACGGTAGCACCTAGTATAAACAAGCACATGTTATTCCTCAGTGATGACCTATTTTCGTAATTTTTAACAGGTGAATTGTTTGAAATCTAATAACGAACAAAATAAAAAATTTCAAGGAAGAGAACTGAAGAAAATTTCAATGTACTGCCACAATGTCTTTCATTAATCGTTTTTGTGCGGTAATTTTTTTTTCGGAATAAATGAGAGTCATTTTAGAAGATATCATTATAATATTGTTGAAAAAACCCTTACTTTCACGATAGAAAAATGCCGGTGTGACGACGGCCAAATAAGGGCGTATCGGGAGATTCGCCGACCCGGAAATGACGCCAGTGTATCAAGGTTTTACCCTTTTTTCGTTCTTGCCGCTTGTTACGCGATTTCGTGGCGCGAAGCGTCGTTCCAACAAAAGCTTTTTTCGCGTTGCTCGTGATACGTTCATGTGCTATTGCCACGTGGCGGCGATAAATAAATATTGCAGACGCTGGCCGCGCGCCATGTCTTGTTGCATTCTAAATTCGGAAGTTATCTTCGAAAAAGAACATTTCAACGAAGGAACTTGGATCCGTGTTCATTATTTTTGCAAAAGCTCCACGTGCGAATCGTCTTGCGCAATTTTTTATGTTTTTTTTTCTTCACCTTTTGCGACTTCTGAAAATCTGGTTCTGCTTTATTCGAGTTTTGAAAAGTCGCGAATTTCATCGATCGAAGATTGATTTTGTTACGGCTTTTTAACAGCGTTTAGAAACTCGAGAGAACACCGTTTGTTTCGCTGGAAATTGCAGTGTCGAGAATGTTGAAAAGAACATTAACAAAAAACAGCTGAGCTCGACCCACCTCGGCGCGAGTGCATCAATAAGTGTGACGTAGACGCGCGCTATTTCGGTGGCAAAGTGACGTAGCGAAGCGGCTGATCAAAAATAGCAGTACGCCGGGATCTGACCCAACCACGGTCACGCGGTGCGTCGGCCAAATTATTGTGTCACGGACGCAGGAATAAATTGATCCTCGCTCGTTAATGGAATCCTTTCTTCCGCATTCGCTTTGCCTTTCGATTCAATTTTCGTGAATCAAATAGAGTGACGTTCTTTGTCGAATTGCTCAGCGGAAAATCTGTTTCGTACCTATCAAACGTCGCGTTCCGTCAATTCGTCAAGAGTATTTTTCATTGTTAACAACTGACTTCCGAAACTTTCGTAGAATTTATAAACGAAAAATATTTTCGGGCTGACACAAAAATTCAAAGTTGTATTTCATTGTTACAGAACATTGCCAATTTTTAATATTCATGGAAAACTCTTTTTTCGTTGTTTATTTTTAGTTTATAAAAGAAATTTTGCCATGTCACGGGGTCATTGCGAATTTTGTGACGCTCGTATAATTTTGTTGGAGAACCTCACTATCGGCATTTGCAGGAATCAAATTATTGATAACAAAAGATAATTCCACGACTCGATTTATACGATCAAGCATTTATATATTTTGATAATCAATATTTTTGATATAGTCCGATGTAAATTGATGGGATACATTTTTTTCAACCTCCTTTCTTTTTATTCCATCTAAGTAATTGAACAATCATTGGTGCAGAATAACTAATTGATTCATTAAAAAACTTCTACTTGATAAATGTTTTCAATCTGTTGTTTCTGCAATAGTATCAATTATTTTTCTTCTACGTTTCGATTCATCGCTTCATTTTCATAAGGAAGAAACAATTTCTAGATGCGACTATTAATTCATATTACAACTCTCGTTCTTATTGGTTGAAAAATTGACAGGGCATTCCTATTTATTGTTTCATAATCGCATTGCTAAGGAAAAAACATTGAATTCATTTACATTTTCATTATGAAGTGCAATTCTGTTTTATTTTGCAGTCGTATGTCAATAACGTAAGGTAAATGCTCCAGTAATGGCCAGTGTACCAGTAATGGCCAATTCAGTTTACATCAAGCGCTAAAAATTGTCTTTTCGTGTGCAAAAATCGTCCTTTCGTCATCTGCAAAATCACAGATCGTGA
>JABFQM010003239.1:0-12316 GCA_022816865.1 Zelostemma sp. ZL-2020
GTTCAATGGAATGTAATGGGACATTCGGGGAGTTTAATTGAATTTACAACGATTGTAATATGCTTTGCATTCGATTGAAAACAAAGAAATTTCACGTATGTTTACATGCGATGTTTACCATGCCGCCATTTTGTAGCGACGCTAGCGCCACCAACAAAAATAAAACCCCCACGAACTTTTTCACAGCATTTTGTACGCTTTCACTTTTTATATAGTCTTCAACCATTTCTAAAACTGCATTACGATATTTTTTCGTTACAAGAACTGACCTTGAACCTTCCGATAAACTCCAAGAAATCGTTTCCCTCGTAAAACTCTAAAACCGCGCGATCGCGCTCGAGATTCATCCACTATCTCCTACACTCCGCAACTTCCCATGAACTCCACATCATTTCCGTATTTCCCGAAACATAATTCAGCGGAGGAAGTAACCTGTTGCGTCACCGGTACCGAGAAATCCCGGAGTTTTCGAACGCCCGAGATTTCCCGTCCGTAAAAAAAAGCGCGACGCGATACACGCGCTCCCGCGCTCGGATCTCTTCGGCTGTTCCCGCGTGCGGAAAAGGGGGGAGATCCCCCCCACCACCGTGCTTGTCAGCCGTAGCCCAGACTCGCATGCTCGGGAGGGGGGGAACCCCAGAGAATCGCGGCTCTGCTTCCTCCCGTCCTCCGTTCAATTGTTGGCCGAGCGTTGGGGAGAGTTGTCGCGTGTGAGACATAGCTCGCGCGAACGCGTGCTCTCTCCTCTTTTTACGCGTTGCCGTTTCGTGACTTTTTTTTCTTCATCTCGCGCGATAAAAGTGCGCAATGCGGTTAACGTTTTTCCAGCAAGTGACGTGGTGCTGCGTTCAACGCTCTGACTCGGCTCTTCGCCCGATACACAAATGAATGTACGGTCTTTCATGAGCGCGAGAAGTGTGTGATTAATTCGATCTGTGTGGAAAGGTTACTTTTTTGGGAAATTCAGTGATTCAGGAAGGACATAGCAATGACGGCGGACGGTCTCTTCGAGACTACCAGCATCCCGGGGCATCTCGCTCCCACGCCCGAGCGGCTCGAGAGGCTTCTCTCGAAACAGACCCTCGAGGAGCTTTACGAAGTCGAGGAACAGCCTTTTGCACGGTAAATTACTTCGCGTACCGGCCGTTCTTTTTTTTCGAGAAAGAACCGTTTTTTTCTCCTCGAAAATAATAAAAATTCACGGTCACGAAACCGTTGAGTTTCGTTCGACAAAGGGCCATTCATCGGGCGAGAGCTCGGCGTTTCGGGGAATCGAGGCCGATCGAGGGAAGGGGCACTCACGATTCCAGCCGAAAGATCCGACGGGCAAAAAGGCGATGCGCTCTGATCCGACCTTCCCATATTCCGAGCAAGGTCGCCGCGCTCGGGCCGCCCATGACGCGACGAAAAGCGTTTGTTTACGTCTGCGTTTTCCCTGGAATCGTCGCGAAACATTGACGCGCGCGCGAAAAGATCGAAGAGCGCGAAGTTACGGGACAATTCCTCGAGTTAGCAAAAGTTCAAGTTACGCAAGCGCCCAACCTTTCGTTACGTCGATGAGGTTACTATAGTTACGAAAAAATATCGCATTGCAAAGTGCTCGGGATCGATCCGCATTCGCGAAAGGATTTCGTTCGAAACGAGTCGTTAGTCGGGAGATTAGAAACCGAAAGATAGAGCTTGGACGGAGCGAAATAAAAAAAATGGAATAAAATTACTCGGGCGATTTATTTCGTATAATCCAAGAGATCGGCATTACGGTTAACTCGTCACGATCAGCCGCCTCCATCCTCGATTTGCTTCACTGCTGTTTCTCCACGAGAAAATCTCTATTTTTCGTCTCATTTGCATAAACGTCGCTTTCAATCGGTATCGAAAACACCGCGCGAAGAATACTCGGAAAAATCGCATCGTTTTGTTGGGAAATTCAAGTGAAGAATATCTTTCATTCGGTGGAAATAGATCGAGAAATTTACGAAATTGTCCGATACTTTATCGATTCGATATCTTTCGATCTTAATTACGTTGTTGACTGTTACAAAAATATATAATTCGACTGTATTTTAATGTATATTTGATAAGAATCTTCATTTTACGAACTTAATTGATAAGTAGCTAATAAAATGAAAATATAAATAGACAAAACTCGATTTAAAAACATACTATTCCATCCCAATTCGTATTTCATCGGCGCTTGAAATTCGTTTAATCGGAATGATTTTCAAATCGTCTCCGAGAAATGCGGAATGTCGAATCTGGAACAGCGTAAACTCGGGACATTTACACAACACGAAGTTTGTTTGGAATTCGATTCTCGCTTTTCTCAGTCGACAATGCCAACAAAGAGCAGAGAAAGCGTTTTAAAAACCTCTTCCCATCCCTATTTTCAATGACAAAACATCGCAATCAGCCGAATTTTCGGGCCTTTTTCCCACGCTGGAAATGCCTCGAATAAATTTCTCCGGGCCCGCGAGATGAGAAAAAGTCGATCGGCTTTTACCGGCTTTCATTACGCGCGCGCATGTAAATAAAACACATCGCAATTACAGATAAAGTGATAAAAGCGTAATTTACGATGAGGCGGGTAAAAAGTGAAATATCGAGCCGCGCAAGTATAAATAATTTAACGCTCAATTATGGCTTTACGTTTGGATGTTGATTTAATTGAGAGGTGTTGCAATTTAATTCATTCTGGGGACTCGTGGCGTCGTAACGCGAGTCCGATTTTAACGCCGGGACGCATTCCGATTCTAATGCGATTCTTATGATTTATTCATCGGGCTTAAACGCCTCGATGCATCGAGGCGCGATCGAAATTGTTCTCGCTTCGAAATCCCATTTTTCCGGGGCGAGAAAATCGCTCGCGAGCGAAGGAAAAGCCTCGAGGAATGCCCTGGACAGGACTGACGAGCGCGACGAGAACGAGTATTCGGTGCCATCTGGAAAGTAACGGTAGTCCCGTTTGCAATTAGCGCTCTCCTCTCTCTCGCGTTTTGCATCGAGGCGACAATTTTCCAAAGAGAAATCCTCTCTTTCGCGCCCGGGGAATCGATCACTTCGAGCTTCCTTTATTCGCTTTTCGGGGCTCGAAATCGGCAGCTGCGCCACGCGTTTCGGGAAACAGCTGCGTCCTGCAGGACACACTTTTGTAAGGAGCGCGTTTATAACGATTCCGAGACGCAGATGCGGCGTCGGAGAAAATGTTTTACGATTGCCGAGCCGATTTTTCGGCTCTCGAATTGAAATTGAGTAGTTGTGGCGAGATTAAAAGTTAAATTTCGATGTGGGAATTGAAATCGAGCGAAGAGGAGTCGGGGTTTTCGATTTTTTTTTAGTCGTAATTGGAATTGAGCGATTGGTATTTCGATGTAGTAATTCTTGTAACGAATATTCGACGACGCTTCTTTCGTTACCTTGCTTCGGCGAGATCATATTTTCTCGTGTTGGGAAAGCAGCAAAAATCTCATTAATAACAGAGTCAGGCACTTCCGGATACCTGTCAGCCTTCGTCTTGGCTCCTCCTAGCTCCTCAGGCTACTGAAGAGCCAAGAAAGGAAACAGCAACAAAAGTCTCGAGCGATATGCCGCCTCGCGCCGATAACGCATCTATAAAACACTTGGGAAACCGTTGCACTTTTCTTAAAAACCGAGCACGTTTTCAAAGGCGACCTTCGGAAAAATGCTTTCCAGAAATTCCGACGTGGAAGCTCGCGTTCGTATCGAACTTTATCGGCTGCAATTTTGCCTAATTGCGTGGTTGAGTGATAAGACATTGCGGCTTCGTAATTATATCCACTTTTCCATCGAAAAGTGTTTACGCAACATCTTGGAAATTTTTCCTTCGCGAGGAATTAATTAAGTATTTACTGGCGGCGTTTGTTTTACCGTTAAAAAGTGAACTTTTGACGTAATTGGATCTGAAATTTCGAAAAACGGAAGATTATTTGGGGAGAGCACGCTTTTGACCTGATAAAGAATTGGATTGAATGATTTCGAGGAGAAATTACAGTTTGGGAATGGAGGAAAAATTGAGGGAACACTTTGGATCGTTAGTTTTTTTAACGACATTGTCGATCATTGTTTCATTACATCTAAAATAAAGAAAAAACAAACGGAATAAATGCGAAGAATGCGAAGAAAAGTGAGGCACTTATAGACTTCATAATGATTATTTTGAGCCATTATTCGAAGCACTTTCTTTCCCCGGTGAAATTTTGAACGCGGATGTTTATCGGGTAACGAAAATCGACGTCACACGTTCGTATTTAAAAAAAGTTATCAACTCTTCGTTTAATTGCGGTAACCTTCAATGCCAGCAATAGTTCTCAACAATTTCGAGTAATTATAACGATTATTAAACGCTGGCATTGTTTAAACACTCGCGTTTTTTTTTTTCGATACAAAAAAGTACTTAACTTTTTTTGTAATTCCAAAAATAAATTCGGCGTTACCATGAATAATCTGAAATTTCGTAAAACCGAAGAAAAGCTGGAAAGAAGAGCACGCTTTTAACTCGATGAAGAATTTAATTACATGATTTCGAGAACGATTCCTCGTACAAATGAAATTTCCTGAAAGTATAGGAAAAACTTTGAGGAACACCTTGAATCATTCTTTTTTTAAACGACATCCGCAACAATAATTTTGGTGTCTTCGACCGTATCGCTACTGATTTTCTTCACATTATCTTCGAGATTACCCGACAATTTCTTAACTTCGTCCGTTAAATCTAAAATGAACGAAGAAAAAAAATTTAGAAACGCGAAACGAAATAAACCATGAGTTCTCACCATCAATGACGCCCCCATAAGCCATGGCGATGCAGCAAATTATGAGTGCGAAGAAAAGGAAGGCACTTGTCGGCTTCATGATGATTATTTCGTAAAATTATTCGAAGCACTTTCTTTCAACGGTGAAGTTTCGAACGCGGATGTTTATCGAATAACGAAAATCGACGTCGCGCGTTCGTATTTAAAAAAAATTTTATCAGCTCCTCGTTTAATTGCAGTAACCTTCAATACCACCAACAATTTCGAGTAATTAAAACGATAAGCTCGCTCCAATTAAACACTTTTCCCTGTGACGTAAGCGAAAAATGCGAGAAACGAAGTTTAACTGTAATGAATTTATTAAGGAAAAATATGCATGAACAATATTTGTTTCATTAATTCCTGGAAACGCTGGACATCGTCGAACCCGAATTAGTTTATTATTATCAAAGTCGAGCGTCCCTGTTTTCTTCGCGAAGAATTTTATGAGGAACTTGAGGAACCTGCTCCAAAGATCCCCTCAATGGCCGCCAACAATTTCTCGATCAGGTCCACAAGATCGCTATATAAATCCTTGGTTGTTTTCATCGTATCAGCAGATAAGTCTGTAAATTTTTTTTCAACCTGGGTTTCTCGACTTTTCACGATTTTGGGGGTAGAAAATGAGGACTTTTGAACTTTCTTACCTTTGGTTAAGCCCCCATAAGTAACTGCGACACAGCACACAAACAACGCCGCAAACAAATAAAATGTCGGAAGCTGCATCGTGATAATTTATTTTCAGTAAAGTCTAACACCGCGTGAGTCTCGAACACGAATGTTTTTTGAGAAACGCGAAGCAAGGAATATTGAAAAATTTATCGCTCGCACTTTCGCGAAAATTGCAGCGACCTTCGAAAAGGAAGAAACAAGTTCGAAATAATCGGTGGCAATTTTGTTCCGGCGCATGTTTCGAACGATAAGATAACGAACATTTTCAAAACGCGAGTCGCTCTTTTTTTGCGGAATGAAAAAAAATGTACGCGAGGCATGAAAAAAATTGGCTGGAAAACAATTACGGGACCGATGCAGATCGGCGATATCTTCGATCGGCGATCTCGAGATCGTATCGAAAAACCGCTCGACACAAAGCGTCGCCCCGTGGAAACAACACGCCCGCTTTATTTCGCAATCCTTTTATAACGAATTGCCGCTATTAGCACGTTGACACCGTTTAAGTTATTGCCACGTTCTAAACTCCCGCATCTGAATCCGGGGATAAATAAACGCTGCGCCGCGAATCGCGTGTACGAGAATGATTTCCGTGACAAGCTGGGCAGATAAGATCGTCGATCGTGACTCGCGCGAAGCGTTTCCTGCGCTCCAAAATCCTTTTTTTCGCCCCCGCGATCGAAATGAAAAATCGCCCGAAATTGCGCTGAACCGGAGAGACAATCAGACATTTTTATCGCTCCTTTTTCGAGAAACAACTCGAAATTGGCATACCGGAGTAATTTTTCGGAAATTTTACATTTTCAATTGTAATTGCGATTACTTATTAACTGCTTAATGATGTTTTATCAAAGATTCGCAGGTTTCGTGCTTGAAATGATTGAAATTCAATTTTGATTTGATTTGAAAGCACCAAAATTAAGTTTGGTAATAATTTCACGAATGCTTATCTATTCCCGTAATTATTTAATGCCTCCCCCATTTCATCCTTAAATGTCAGGGAAGAGCGCGGTTTTTTATCGCCGTCTGGGAGTGCACGATAACAGACGGTTTACTCAGCCGCGAATTATACGAGGGCACACGGGCGTCCTGTTGGAGCACGGAGCGAGATAAGAAAAAGGGTACTGAACTCTCCGACATGCCCGGGACGTGAAAAAACGAGATTCCCGAACGAGAGGATATTTTTCGCCGCGCGCCGTTTCCAATTCAGCCGTTGAATTTTATTGTTACCGCGCGCGCTCCGGCACAATTCACTTCCGGGTTCGCACGTTCCCCTTGGCCGCTTTTATCGCTTCCCGTGCATTCGACCTTTTCCTTACAATTTTCCGGCTCTTTCTTCTGCTTTTCTTTGAGGATTCTCGGTTCGATTTTGCCGTAAATAACGAGCGGGTGAAGGGCGGACAAGTCGAGCGCCGTAGAAACGGGGGGAGGTAGGGAGGGGGCGGATAAAACGCCGCATTTTTCTCGGGGCCCGGCTGGCTTTCGTAATCCGACAATTAGATAATGCCAGATCGTAAATAGTGCGGATAAATCGAATCATGAGTCGCGCCCACGGACCGGTACACCGGCTTTTATCAATGATCCACATTGATCTCGGATCGCTCGAATCTTTAGCTGGGAAATTCGCGATTTTCATGCACTGATTCGTTCCCCTTTTCGATAGCGAGGAATCGTACCTTTCAATTAAAATTGGCTTATCTAATTACGTTATTGATAAAGGCCTTTTTCAAGAGGGACTAAATTCAAATTGAAAAAGCAGAGTATTTTTATTTTACGACCGAAATAGAATGTCTTTTCAAAACAAGCACAGCATTAAAATTATTTATGCTACTTGCCATGGAAATTATGCATGCAACGAAAAAGCAAGCGTGTACCGAATTTTTCGGTCCTAGGAAAAAAGGGAGAAAAAATTAATTTACACGCAAAGAGGCAAGGTGAGGCGTTGATGAATGGCGACATTTCCCAGCGCGAGACACGGTTTTTCACGCGATAATTACTTTCATCGATAACGACTGTCATAGATTAACGGTACCGTCGCCGGAAGAGGACTTTGCAGAGTTCACGAACGCTCGCTTCCGGTGGTAATAAATCAAGCTTCGATCGCTTCAACCGGGTCAAACCATCTTCTTCGGAAGGCACGTTTTTCTTGCTGGAATATACGAATTCGAGCCAGCTTCCAAATGAGATACAGTTGGTACGCATTATATTCCCCGTAGGAATGCAGTTACGCGAGTGGTTACATCCATTACGGGATGTAACGTGCCTACGCACTTTAACGAATAACAATGGTACACTTTGAATATAACATCCCTCTCGGGATTCGCGCGAAACCAGTGTACTTCGAATTCCATTGAGAGGGAGAGAGAGAGTGCTTTTTGTCCCGACACCTCGTCCTGTTATCGGGAGCCGCGTTTTTTACGGCTCGATACGACAAATGCGAACGGAGAATAAGTTTTGTCCCTTTGTTGCATTGTTCCGGCGTTCGTTCGTCACGTATCGGAGGCGGAAAAACGAGGCTAAGTTTGAGCGCTGGAAAAGGCAGCGGCGGAGAGTGCCTGGTGCTAGTCCAAGGGCAACGGTCGCATTGTCCGCGGGAGAGTACGCGCGAGTTGATTGCCAGCCGATACGGGCGGACGCGACGCAGATATATCGTCTTACATCGTGGCCCAGATACGAGTTGATAAAGAGAGGCCGCTACCGAGCAACCGGACGCCACCCACATCATCGCGGATCGCGTCACAATTCTCCTTTGCGTGATTGTTCTCCGCCGTTGATTTCGGAGTTTGAGAAGAAGATAATTTTGAGAATCGGTGTTTTTTGGGTGGGGAGAAAGGGAATGAAAGGCGGTTTGGAAGGGATGAATAGGGAGATTTTTGAAGAGGTATTCTGACAATTATGTTATTGCGTCTTTGGTAATTGAGGATAAGTAGAGGAAATGGGGGCCGAGGATGAGTTTTAAAACGCGAGGTCTCTTCGTGAGCGTAATTCCTACGGGTGTTAATACGCGTCCTGTGGGTTCGCGCAATTAGAGTGTCGAATGCGAGGAACTGTTGCGAACTGGAAATCGTAGTCGACACGACTGCTTTTACGGGGCTGCCATGCAATCTGGGAGACTTGAGAAGTCGGGAATTTTTTTTGTTTAATGTTGTAATATTTTATTTATTATTGCATCTTCCATACTTCCATGAGAAAATCGTTAAAATTAGTGACGATTCTTTTTAAACTTTTCTATGTTCAATCAAAAATGTATAAATTGAAATGTAAGATTAATCGAAGTAAAAGCTTACGTGGTTTTGTGATTCTATTGGTACGAAAGGCGAACTGGGTCAGCGGTTGCAACGTCGAATTCGATTTCTGGGGTCCCGGGTTCGAATCCCCGGAGTGGGCGAATGTCAATTTTTTCTCCGGTTTTTTTCGTTTAGTTTATGTCAAGTTTATCGGAGCGATATTTCTTCGGCATCGATTCCGCACGTTCCATTCAACAGGGGCACTTGCTTACCAAAAGTGTCCCGCTTCCGGGACGTGCGAGAACAATTGGCAGGCTAATTAACCTGCTTTGGCGCCACATGCCAACGCGGGTCAGTCCCCTGACCAACAAAATTTTTGGCACGAAACGTCGAAACGTTTCTCGGCCTCGCGACGTTCGAAAGTGGATCAGAAACGAAAAACACTCGGTCCCGCTACACTTTTCATCCAGCCCCATAAATTACTCACGCATTCGTCCCATGGGAAAGATTTTTCATCCCGAAACATCGAATTTTTTCCGACTCTGCATTCTTCGCTTTTACCCGGGCTCATTTGTATTCCATTTTTTTGTTTCAGGTGAGTTTTTGTCGAGCCGGACGTAAAGGAAGGAGAATCAGTGAAAGCGACGACTCGAAAAATTCCCTTAAACAAAATTTTCGTCGTTTTACATGTCCGATAAGCGGGGCTTTGGTATGCGATAAAATTGGATCGATCGTGACTTTCTCGAAATCGAAGGGACCGAAAATGATGTGGTAACAATCGGAGATAAAACAGGCGAAACTTGCCAGGCTTCGGTAGCGAGAGTAACAAGTAATCGAGGAATTTTCTTCGAAAGTTAGCGCGAAGTCGGGGAATGGATGTCGCGAGGGCGTTGGCGCCGCGTAGAAATTTGCATCCGCGGATGCGTCGCCGTCTCCTCCGCGATTTCGCGTGCTCGAAGAGTCGCGGACGGTTAATCGCGTGACGCACTTGACGCCCCAGCAAACGGACGGTATGGGCGAGAGTGAATGTTAATCAGGCAGCGCCTGCCTGCGTTTGTCCGCGTTTCTCTCCTTGGCGCTTTAAGGCCGCCAGACGCGGCGCCGATCTAATACGCGAGAAAACAACCCCGGCGAAATAGCGATTGATTTCGCAAGGCGACAACGGCGCTAATGCAACAACCAGTCAACGGGCATGATTGAACGGCACACGCGATCGAGCCCGACGTCGCGACTCGCTAATAAGATTGCGTGTTTCACCTGCCAATATGATTTAGCGAATGACAAGAGAGCGATTCGATTAACGCAAGCATTTTTTTATCGCGTTTTCGCGCCGCTATAAATATTCATTATCCCACGGGTATTAATTTTCTCGCTTGCTTAAGAGAGAGAATTTGTGATTTCGATGGTTCAGGGTTGTCCAACGAACTGGAAAAGTCGGGGCTTTTTTTCATCAGGAAATGTTTGCATTTTGATTGGAAATGTGGATTGGAAAGTTCGCGTTCTTGGGTAATGATTTATATCGTTTTGTGAAATGTGTTCTTTTTTTATTATTCAAGTTTTGGGATGCTTTTTATCTGGGTATTGTATTAATTTGTATATTTATTTGCTTGTTTACATTGGTTTTGCTATAAAAGGTAAGAATTGTGGTAATTTAAGACTTATTGCCGAAATTAGTGTTATCTTATTCGCAATGAATTTTTTAATTTACAAGTCAAGGTTGGGTAGTTACCATTTTGTGATTGCTGATTTATTGATAATTCGGGAAAGGCACGAAACCATAAACAATTATTTCGAAAACGCTACATAACGTCATAAAAAGCTACTAAAAAATACAGGGTACAAAGAAAATGCCTGATTTTTATTACAGTTTTTCATATTTTTTGTGGGTTAAACTGGAGCAATACGAAATGATTTTATTGCTAAAATTAATCTTCTTTCATGTCTACTAAATTCATAATTCGTCATTCCAATTTGGCTTCATTCATTATAAACGATAAGAAAAAAAAACCGATTTAATATCGAGAGAAACCAAATAAAAAATCGTCCATTTAAGTTTCGAAAAATCATTGCCATTACGTAACAAGGCCTGATTTCCTAGCATTTACCGTCGAGGAAATATCAACTCTTCGGCACGAGAAAAAGCCGAAATCGCCGTTGCTCTTACTTCTTTTCGTGAAATCGGGGCGGTCCATTGTTCTCGCTGGGAAGACGGTACCGAACGTCCATCCGTCTCAATCAACGAACGGTTTTAACCTCTGGCTAATCGAAGCAACCGCTGCCTTATGTAACGCGCAAATTGACTGACGCTGTTTTGTTATTGTGTCATTGAGTAATAGTCAGTAGTCAGACTGCTGTCGAGGCCGCGAAGAGTCGCGTGGGCGAGCGCTCTTCTCCGAGGACAAAATTAAAGACGAGAGCTCTCCGGGCCCGGCGATTTCCAAGGCCGAAAAACGCGTTCCGTTTTATTTCGTTTGAAAGTTATTACGAAACTGTACATTCCTCGGGCCGATAATGAATCCGGGTAAATGAGGCAGAAGGAAATGATGGAACATCAACATAAATTTACATGAGCTAAAAACATTATCGGCTTTCGAGGCGTGGGGGGGGGGGGGGGGGGTCAAAAATAGCGAAATTTTTGGTGACGTAATATGTGGATGGCCCCTTACTGTAAATATGTAACAATTTTTTTTGCTGATTTTTATGATCTTGACTAACGATTGATCACGAAAATACCAAACATACTTCAAGTCTTACAAGTCTTTATTCGTATATTTAATAGAGATTTCGTATAAAGACTTCTTCCTACATATCATTTTGAGAAAAACACCAAGTTCTCTTGCTCATATTTTGAATTTCTCCCGCCGTTCCTTTCGAACTGCGCGCGCGACAAGCCGTGTGCTCAGTTATTTCGCGACAATGGACGATCGGATTGACAGCTCGGATGTTTCGGAATTTTTTTTTCATATTTATAATTGTTTTGCGTGCTTCAAATCAGTTTCACCGGCTAGACAATTTCGTGCAGATTACGGCAATATTTTTATTTTCTCGTTTATTAGATAATTCTGACGTCCAGGATGGCGCAAAGTTTCCTCGCTCCATCCTTTATTTTTCCCCGCTTTGTCCTTGTCTCATTCTACTCCCGAAGGCTCTTAAGGACTCTTATTTGTTTGAAGAAATTGATTGTTCAAACAATTCCATTGTTCAAAGAAAATTATAACATTCTCGATATAAAAAGATTTTGACATTTCAGTGTAAATAACTTTCAATTGATTAAACATTGAACTTATCTGAAAATTATTCATCATATAATGATCAATGCGAATCGGTTACAACTAATGAATTTTGAGTTTTATTTCACATCTTACGATTAACAAGAATCGTTTTATATCGATAAATGCAATTTGAGTCACCTCTATTTCCATTCAAGTTACTGTTAAAACGTTACGATATTTTGGAGGGTTTTAGAATGATTTTTGGTCAAAATTTCGATGTATATTATACTCGGGAATTCTAAGCTCGTAATGAGGCTTGTGTTTATTACGTTAAAATAAGATGAAAATTAGATTGGTTAAGGCTGGGAAGAATCAATTTCGGTGTAATTCTATAGTA
>JABFQM010003240.1:0-12314 GCA_022816865.1 Zelostemma sp. ZL-2020
CAATGTAGCAATTTGAATTTCGCGCGTGGCTGTCATGGCCGCAGTAAGAACATTACTTAGCTAACTTCACGTGTAATACTTTTTCACCGTTAGCCAAGTTCGCACGCGTCATGAGTTTTTTAAGAATGGATATAAAACCTTTGTTTTCGCGGTTTCTGTTTCGTAAAAGCTGTTTTTCATTTGTCAAACCTCGGACTTACCACAAGCCGCTGGAATGTTGACAAAAACGCGTTTCTCGTGGCAAGCAGCGAAGTATGCGGTTGCTATTACGCAGGCGCCTTGATTAGTTCCCGCAGCCGCCGCGTGATCGCAAGCGACTCGATAATGCGTCGGGTTGACATAATTGAAGCAGCGACTAAATTAAAAAAAATCACAATTAAGCTAGTACTTCCCTAGAAAACATGATTTCAAACTACGGTTTCAACTAATCGTTTACCTCATGGAAGAATACCCGGAAAAGTATTCCGTGCAAGTTGGATCGCGAGGCGCTGCGTCGTGTTTGGTGGCAGTCGCGTCGGGGCAGCTCGGATCAGCCTTGAACGCGTTTCCGAACTCGGTATCAGAGTCGCTAATCTAAAGAACAGAAATTCCTCCCAAGTAAATTAAAACCCATAAAAGAACAGTCCAAAAATCAGACGGGAACGAACTTTTCCCGAAGGCAGCGTGAAGTCATCGTAAGGTTCGTTGTTTCCGTCGCCGAACAAACCGCGAAGTTTTCCGTGGTAGAATCCGGACACGTGGAGCTGGCAGTTCAAATCTCCGAAGGTCAAACACATCAAATGCACTCCGTACTTGGACCTAACGTTCACCGATGGAGGCATGAGGTACGCGTGCAGATTCTTGTCCTTTCTGTCGTTGTTTAGAGGGAGTTCGCTCGGTTTGTTGTTGTACAAGATCTAAAAAACCGGTTCCATAATTTCGCATTGTATTCCAACCAAAGACTTAGAAGATGGAAGTTCTGGAACTCACGATTCCGTTGGGTTTGATGGTGATGCTTTCTTTGGGGTCAGTGACACTGACGCTGGCCAGTTTTCCGGCATTGAGCTCGGCGACGACCGAGAAGTTTCCGTCGTGGAAATCTTGGGCCAAGATGTAGCTGCAGGATCCCGGGAACGTGAGATGGCGTCCATCGAACGTGAAAATGTGCCCGCCTTCGCTGATCGTTGCGGCCATGCTGAACGGTGGAATGACGTCGCTCGGGTGAAGCGTTGGTCTGCAAATCGAAAGATTACCATCTTCTATTCTGATCCAATCATCAGAGTTGACGTCTGATATTTACCTGAATGCATAGTAAACATCCATAGGAGTCGGAAGTTCTCGGTTGATGATCAAATTGATGATGGAAACTCTCAATGAAGCGAGACCCGCGAGCTGCTTCATGAAGCTGAAATCAGGGTTGATCCTGGTGTTGAATATGCCCAAAACGCTATCGAAGGTCACGTGGTTTTGAAGGAGGTCCATGATAGATTGTAGGGCGTTCACAGCGTGAGACCAAATCTTCTTCAGCTCGCTCGAGTCGTCCGTGCTTTCCCTGTTCACCAATTTCATGATGTACGCGGAAGTGACCTCGAAGAATTCTCGCAGTTCTTTCGTCGGCATAACGTTCTTCAAGTTCTCCACGAGATCTTTAATCGGAGCCAATACGGCATCTGGGATCTGTAAATTCAGAACGTCCTGATATTTCTCCTTGATCGTGTCGTAAATCGGGAGAGCCTTGAGCTGCTGAATCAGAAGAAGAACGAAGTCCTTGACGTCTTTCTCGAGCTGTCCAACGGCCTTGAAAATGATCTTTGCTATGTCCTGAGCGATTTCAGATGCCATCGTGATGATGGCCTTGAGCTCCTTCTGGTGTTCGTTGATGACGTTGAAAATGGCCTTGAAATACGCGACTCCGAGGTTCGAAGCTGCTTCGAGAACTTGGAGACCTGATTGCATGATCTTGTCCACGGATTCTTTGATTTGCGGATAAACGGCTTTGCAGGCTTCGATCAACTTCGAGCTCACTTCGTTGAGCTGCTTGTGAAGTTCTTCGAACCGGACTATCAGGTGTTTCGCGGATTCTGCAATGGCTTCGAAGAGTGTTCCGAAAGTCTTGATTCTGGAATCATTTTTAGAATGACATCTTCCACACTTTCTAGGATTCGTAGAGTCAAGGTCACATATTTAGGTTTCAAACTCACAAAACTGCTTCGATTTCCTGAACCGTTGCATCAGCGTGCAATTCTTCCTTGAGTTTCTTGAGCTCCGTTTGATAGTACTCGATCAACGGCTGCAAATTCGGCTGCGCTTTCTTCAGATGATCCACCAAGTCCTTCAATTCCGTAAACACTTCATCCATCACTGCCTTCGTGAAGTCCTTCAGTTGTTTCAAGGTCTCGATTCCAAGACTTCGATAGTTTTCCTGCGAAACGCGTCATTCGGAATCAAACGTTCAAATCAATTCGAAATCAAATTTACCACGAGATTCACGATGTTGTCTTTGTCGTATGTGAAATCAGGCTTGAGGAAGTTGCTCTCGTCCAAATGGACCAGGACACCAAAAAGATGTTTTTTCTCGCCCTTCGCGAAATTGTCCGCATGGAACTCGGCCAATTGTCCAAGGACGATGCGACCGTTCGCGTTGAACTTGTCGTTCGGCGAATCTGCGATTAGAAATTCCACTTTAAAGCCTGCAAAGACTGAAATCAGGAAAACCGACCTTTCGGAGCGTAACCAAACTTGATGCTGTTGTAATCCTTGGCCTCGAAATTGACAACGTAAGGTTTGTTGTCAAGGACCTTGAACTCCGTGTCAATTTTCTGTACGTTCTTGCTGATGTTGACCACCGAGTCTGATTTAACAACTTCTTTGTTAGGCGATTGTACCAGCAAATGAATCTCTTTGAAGTTTGCCGAGAAAAGCATGCCAACGGTCTTAGGTTTCGACTGGATGTCGGTGTACGAGAACATTGACCCGAAGCCGATTTCCGTCATGGACAGAGCTAAATGTTCCTTCAGGTCGACCTTCAACTGCTGACCTCGGCTGTTGATTTCGACTAGGCCGGTGATGTTGTAGCCTCTAGGAATCGCCGCGCGCATCAGTTTCGCGACGATGCTGATCTTCTGCGTCTTCTTCGCGAAGAGGTCGATGTTCAGGTTCGCGTCGATCAGGTTTTCTCCTCCGCAGTGCAATCTGCCGTTCATGAGCATGTCCTGCGATTCATCAGACAATTATCAACTTATTCGTGCACTTTCTGAATTCAAAAGGCAGTTAGAAAAATGGTATACTTTAGGTTGATTGGGGTAGATCAGTTTAGTCTCTCCGGTCACCGAAAGGACGTTTTTATCAATGTTCACATCCCCATTCATCATAACGCTCGTCTTATCATTCGGCTTGTTCTTCTTGTCCAAATAAAGCGCGGTCTCCATCTTGTAAGACCCGGTGTGTTTGGTCTTTGGTAGTTCGTGACTCGAAATCAAAGCCACTTCGCGATTCGGGGTAGTGAAGACGACGCCTTCAAGAGCAAAGACACGTTTCAATCACGATTTTCAATCACTTGTTTGAATTCATCTTCACCGTACCTGATTCTTTGGCGTTGCAGTACGCGTGGTATCCATACTCGGTCTTTTCCCTGGTAGAGTGCAAGTACAAATTGGCCGAGTGATCATAAGACCAGCGCTCGTACTTCATGATGCTCTTGAACCCGAATTCCAAAGGAATGTTCAACTTCCGCAAATTCGCTTCGACCGTCACTTGATGATGCAGCCTCGTTTTCTCTGGAAGAAGCAAACGTGAAAGAAGAAGGAATTAAGGACATTATCAAAGGACTCACTGTCAGTGTCCAGTTTGGAGTGAAGTTTCATCTGCGTGCAGTCTTTGCTCTTCTCGCAGTAACTTCCGAAGAACAGGGCCTCTTTATTGGTGAATTTGAACTCGCTGACCACAGCCGAGGGGTCGAAATTGGCGTGCAGGGTGCACAAGATGCCGTCTTCGCCGTGGGTTTCTTTCGTCAAGTGTTGCCGGGAGTATTTGAAGGACGAACTCCTCGAGACGTCGACGACCTTCAACTGACCGCTTCCGTCGATTATGATTTTCCCGTTCTCTTCTCGCTTGTTGAAGTTCATGCTGGAAGTCAAACATTGTTATTTCGAGTTTTGAAGTTTCTTCTTCCGAATTTCACCTTCCGCTCAGCAAATTGTTCCCTTCGCTCGTGACCGTCACGTGAATCCTCTTTCCGGTTTTCGCGGTCGCGGTACTCGCGATTTCCGCGTGAATCTTTCTCTGTTTCAGCTTGTTGCTGTCCACGTCGATCTCGATCATGAAGTCGTCCTCGCTTTGGAGTTTCACGTGTCCGTCCAAGGTCACGAATCCTTTAGGTCCTTTAATGGAGTACGCGGCTGGAAACGATTCATCGGTGGATTATTTCTTCTGGTTTTGAATTCCATAAAATTGAAGTGAATTTACCTGTGTATTCTTTATCTCCAATCTTATTGGTCTTGGCCTTGAGTTCCGTCTTTCCTTCGGGAATCGTGATAACAACTTCGATGCTCGGAGAAACAGGGTCGTTCTTGATCTCGCTGTTCAGCCCGTATTTGTTGCCATCAACCGTCAAAGCAATGTCGGTTTTCCGGACCTTGCTGTCATCCTCGCTCTGCAAATTTACGATTCGTTCGTGAAACCATCCCCCGAAAAACCAAATAAAAATTAACCTTATGCTTCATGTCCAGTTCGAAGTTCTTGATGTTCTGAAGATTCGTGTTTCCAGTGGCCTTGAGTTGGATTTCCGACCAATCAGGGCTACGGCCGAACTGGAACTCCCCAGCTACGTCGCAAGGCTTGACCTTTCCGCCGAAGTTCATGATCGACATCTTGTCTTTGCCGGGGGCGTACTTGTAATGACCTTCAACGCTGTACGGAGGTTTGTCCAGCACTCCGATCGCGACATTCGCGGAACCTTCGCTGGGAGTTGCTGGTGATACCATACCGGAATGTTTGATGTCAGCTTCAGCCGTGATCTTCTTGTCATCGTTATATATCAACGTATTTCTTTTCTTGTACTCGAAAACACCGTCGATTTCGGATGGAATCAACAGCGCTTCATGAATCTCGTACTTGAAGTTTTTGAGTTTTTCTGATGGGAACTTCATCTCTAATGTACCGTCCAGGGTGTGGGGTTTGGCCACGTGGTCGCCGCGAACGTACTTTCCCGCGGTCTGAAACCCGTAACGTCACGTTAAGAAGTTCAAAAGAAGTTCGATCATAGGCTTTCCCGATTTCAGCCCAGATTAGACCTGAAACCAGGTCTAATCAAGGTCAAATCAGACCTGATCAAGTTCTAAATCACGAGAAGTTTGGAAGCATTGCTCACTTTCATGGAAAGATCTTCGCCGAGAGAAGATTTCGCGTCCCAGTTGTGCTCGTTGGTCCCATGATCGCAGGTACCTTCGAAAGTGAAGGGTCTTGGAAGAACCGAACCCTTGAGCGAAACTTTAGCTTCCCCGCTTCTCTTCTCCGCATCCTGACCGATCAGATTTTTCAGCGCCACTTCAAGCTCCACGTCTTTGCCGTCGAAGTAAACGTACTTCGCGTTGTGCTTGACCTTGAACGTCATCGTTTTCGGGTTCACGTCCTTTCCTTCGCTGTTGTAAATGAATTTCTGTACTTGTCCGTCTTTCTTCACGTGGTCAGATAGCTCTAATCCGGCATTGAAATCCATCTGATATCGAACAAAGGAAACATTTTAAATCTAAAAATAACTTGTGAATCGAAACATCTGGAAGGTTATTGACCTTGTTGTCTTTCCTGGCAACGTTGTGTTTTCCTTTAGCGACGATGTACCGACCATTAGGCAAAGTGACTTCGACTTCTCCATTCATCTGACCATCCACAAATGGTTTCCCTTGAATCTTCCCTTTCCCGTTGATTTCAACCTTGTAGGACAGAATTTCAATGACGTTCTTCGAGTCCAGCGAAGTTTTCGTGATGTCCGAAACCGTGGTCAGCTTCAACCTCTTGGTAGGATCTTTTTCAGCGTCATAAAGCAATTCCAAATTAGCCGTGTGTTGAGATCCGGTAATCGTGACGTCACTCATTGCCTTGACCTTGCGGTTGAGTCTAGGAATGTCCAAGGTCATCGTGGCGGTTCCTTTACCTCCCTGGAAGCTGAACTGACCGTTCGCCGCGAGGTAGTTCTTCAGAAGCAGATTCAGGTTTCCATTGGGTTTCTCTCCGCGTTCAATTTTGAGCACGAAATCGATGTATTTGTCACCGTTTACCGTCACCAGAGCCTTGGAGTTCAGCTTCTGGGGCTTGCTTTCCAACCCTGTATCGATCTTCACCTTCTTGCCGTTTAGGTTTACGTCTCCTTCCACCTGCACGTTCGCTTCTCCACCTTGAACATCATAAAGCACCATCACGTCGGCTTCGTACTTCCCGCCAGGGGTCATTTCCAAAGAGTTCTTGAACTTGGTCTTGTGCTCGTCCACGATCTCGCTCTTGGATTTCATCTCGATCTTATTCTGGAGAACTTCGGCTTGGAATTCGACCTCGTAATCTCCCGGTTTGACCACTCCGGTTTTCCCGGAAAATTCCACTCCAACGTTGAACATGCTGCCGTACTTGAATTCAAAGTCACCTTCGATAGATTTCCGCGTGATTCCGCCCTTGATTTTGTGATGGTACTCTAATCCTGGATGTTTAGATTGCTGATCATACGCGATCTCGAAGTTCTGCGGGTCCATGTTGAAAACGACGCGTTCGGTGAGGGTGTAGCGGTTAACTTCTGATTTGAGATCAGCGCCGTGAGTTATCACCAGCTTCTGGTCCAACGAAGTCTTCTGTTTTTCGACCTCGTACTGCAGGGCGAATCCTATGCTAGGGTCCTTGGAAGGAACCGCGCTCACATCCAAAGAATACTGATTTTCGTTCTTCTTCTTTCCGTCTACCTTGAACGTGATTTTTTCCGGTCCATAGTGCAAATCGCCATCAATGCCCAGCGCCGTAGGGGTCGAGGTCACGACACCGTTAAGTTTAGCCGCCTCTTTCCCAGAAACTTTGAAGGCCACGTTTTCTAGGGTGAACTTGTGACCTCCCTCGAAGTCCGCGACATTGACCGATCCATCAACGTTGTAGATTTGACCACCTTGGCTATTCTTTCCCGGCGAACCGGTCAATTGCGCCACGTGTTCCGGGACTTTGTACTCCAGTACTGGCTTGTACTTGTTACCGTTGGCCAGAAGTCCCCCGCGGAAATAGTACTCGTCGCTATCGTTAATGACGGTGAAGCTGATCGTACGCTCTTCGGGTTTATTCGTCAGTTTAGCCTGGGCCGAAGCCTTCTTCAGCGGCGAATCAAACGAAATCTTTCCGAACTTGTCAGGCTCGATCGCGGCTTCGATCAGCAAAGACACTCGTCTCTCCGTTTTGCTGTTGGGCGTCTCCAGGAGGATCTCGAATGACCTTGCCTTGGGATTCTTCTTGTCGTAGAAGGTCTTGAAGTGGTAACTGGTGACATCATTGTTCTCGATGTTGATGGCGAACTTGGCAGGGCCGCTCAAGGGGAAGAACGGTTTCTTCTGAACGGATTCGATGCTGTCATAAGGATAAGAGAATTGTCCGCAGAAGGTCATGCCCAGGAGGTACGAGAACTGATCGAAACAATCCGAATGCTCGCGGCCTTTTCCGAATTTCGGGGCTACGTATTCTTGACCTTTCGGTCCGGAACTGACAAGGACGTTGCTAGTGAAGCTTATGAGTTCTTGCTTCTTCTTCGGAACCGCGAAATTCACGTCGATACCTTGTCCATCGATCAGCTTGATGGTTATGCTGGATCCCGTAGAAGAGTGGAGCACCGCGACGATCTTGAGTCCAGATTCAACTCCAAAACCTTCAACTCCGAACTGTCCAGCGAAGCGGATGGAGACGCTGGGTTCAAGGCCGAACTGGACGAAGGCGTTTTTCGGGTCTTTCATGATCGCCGGGATGTCGATTTTCCCGTCGGTTTTGATGTGGACGACACTGGTCCCGACAAGTCCCAAGGTCATCGGCATACCCAGACCGGTTGGATACACGAATTCGCCGTCCAAGAACTGGAGATGGTTCTCCATGTTGTACTTGAAGTCTTTGACCTTGCCCATGCCTTTTTCCAGGGCGTCGAATATCTTGTTCACGATCTGTTGGGGATTGTAGTGATCGGATGATCCTGAGAATGTGAAAAATCCTAGTTCCACGCCGAAAAGTTTGACGGACAAGTCAAGGTCGAGGTACTGGTCGAGTTCGTTGTCGCGCAGGCGCACGTTCTTCGCGAATTTCTCAAGGTTATCCAGCTTCACTTCTCTTTTGCCTCGACTCAGATTCTTGATTCGCTCGTTTATGTCCGTCGCCATCTTTGCTAGGGTGTTTGCTCCACCTCGGGCCAAATCAGCGACGTCGCGGTTCCTGAGTTCTCCTTTGGGCCCGAAATAGTGTTCTATCAGGTGATCCAAATTCTCAGCCCTAGTGTTCACCTCCAAAAAGTTGAAGGACCGACCGAAAAGTTCGGTGGTCAAGTTCAACTCCATTGACCTTGGCATGAAGCTGTTCTGGCTGAAAATCGTGTTGCTCTCGATGGAGTTCCCGATTCCTAGGGCCTCGATGTTGTAGGACACTTCGTGGTTGTGAGAAAACTTCCTGAAGTCTTCCGGGAATTTGGTTCTGGGTTTGATCTGCCCGAAATGCGCCTGCGCCTTGAGTTTATTTGGGTCCGTGGACGCTCTCAGGTTTCGTAGATGACTGGTAATGAATGATCCCACTTGATTCGACGTCTCTTTGTCCAAAACTTCCTTGATCTTCGCCGCGACTACTGGACAAGGGCACGCGATGAGGGAAAGGTAGGCTTTGATTCTGATTTCGGAATCTTCTTCAAGGTTCGCGAACACCGACTGAATCGGATCCTCCCAAACTTTTTTGCATCGCGTCGGCAGAGCTTCAATGGCCGCCACTCGAACCCGGTTTTTCACGGTTTTGTCGCTAGCAATCTTTGCGATTTTTCCAAGGTCATCATCATCGATGTATCTGAAATTAAGATGTTTCAATTTTCAATGGCGAAGAGTCAACAATTCCTATCATTCATGGATTGGAATTCCACTCCGACCGAGCGGAATTTCATTCCAAATAAGAACAACTTACCGAGTGTTGCCAAGAGCTTTCAACCCCGCAACGATTTCGTCCTCCTTCTGCCTCGTTTCGCCTTTCCCACTCCCGATTTTCGATACGATTTTGGAAATCGCTTTCTTGACTTCCGGAACGCCATCGCAGTTATGTTCCTGGCAGTACTTTCCAATGACTTGTCCAACTCCAAGATATCCGATTCTAGGTAAATCAGGCTGGTCCAGAAGCGAAGTTATCGCGGTTACGGAAGGCAGATGAACGTGCCTGACAAAAGTAAGACTCGCGTAGAAAAACATGGCCGGAATCCCAGAAAGTTCCTTGGATTTAATCAATTCCACCGCGACTTCCGCGGCTTCTCCGGTTCCCGTTCTGAACAAGGCATCCAGCAAAACTTTTTTGTCTGATTTGTCGCCCTTCACGTTATTGTAGACCGTCATGATGTCCTTTTTGCTGCTTCCCCGCAAAACCTTCACGAGTTCCGCGACTCTTCTAGCAGCGCAGGGTTTCACTCCTTCCGGGGTTTCCTCGTCTTTCACGTGTTTCAAAGCGGAAGAAATTGCATCCGGGGATGATTTCAGAAGAGGGTGAGGAGGATCGAAGATTATGGATCTGGAAACTGCGACGGGAGCTTCGGGGGAATCTCCCTTTTGGCTGTTGAAGGTCATGGATAATTGGATCTTCGTTTTAGCCGCGGCATCGCCGTTGCTGAAGGGTTGGAATTTGTAGTTTTCCGATGATGTGGCTTTGTTCAGAACTCCGTTTTTGAAAGTCTGGGTGGTGGTTTGGTAGGCTTTTAGGAGGGGAGTTGATTGCACCGAGGCGGCTGGGTCGAATACTCCCGAGGCCAAACCTTGTCTGATGCTTTCTCGGTTGCTGCAGTGGATCAGGTTTCTGCTCTTGGTCACTGTCAAAGAGTCGCCATCTTTTTGGAAGTTGAAGTCGGTTATGCAACCGCCGAAGACGTCGGTCTAAGAGGGAATTATCAACGAGTACATTTTACTGGGTCGGTATTTTTTGTCTGTTTATTGTAATTTTAATCGTGAATCAGGGCAAATGCTGACCTCACGATGCGTCGTGGATCCAGAATCCTGGAACACAGCCGACTGAAAAAGAGACGCGACGGCTCTCTTGATGTTAAGAGACGCCTGCGAATCTCCTGGCTCAGCGCAGATTTCAGTGTCGATGTGCCCATCGTGGTAATTAAATTGCAAAGCATGTTGTTCCACATCCTTCTGCTGGACGGGCTGAAATTCGATTTAAAAAGGTTTCAAACTTCCATTTCGCGCCTGTTCTTTGGTTCACACTCACAGCGCCGTTGATTTGCAAGTTTTTTATCCTCAGTTGGTGAATGCAATTAGGTTTGACGGATAATTCAGCGGAGCATTTGAGTTTCAAGGTCGCTTCACCTTGCGCTTCGCTGACCGAAGTTGTCGAGGTTCCTTCTAAGTCGTAAACGTAAGTTTGCCCTTCTTGGTACGATTTCGCGGGTTGCACTGCGAGGAATTTCGAAATTTAGTTTCGGAAAGTTTGGTTTAGAATTCGCATCTGACATGGTAAAAAGCCACCTGGTATCGATTTCGCGAAATAAAAAGAGGGCCCAAAAGCGGAAAGGAAGCGAGTTAAAAGTGACAAGGTATTTAAACTCGCTTCCTTTTCACTTTTTTGGGCCGTCTTGTTCGTTCGCGAAATCGACACCAGGTGGCTTTTGCCATGATGTCAGGCGCGAATTGGGATCTGACATGTAGGAAGAGCCTATATCCAAGATGGCCGACAGAAAAACAGTGCCCTATGGTTTTACATGAGAAAATTTGGTTTTTCAACGAAATGTCAGTGCTGATGCAAAGTATTTTATTATTGAAAATATTTTTGCAACTCATGAAATATCGATTTGACGTGGGAAAAAAATGAAACCGCAGTGACAAGTTTTTTTGGAACGTGCTATTACAGCTTTGAATGGCACAATATTGTATTTTTAGACTGACCGTAAATGAAAATTTCCCTCTGCCATATTGTTAATTAAGTGTTTATCTTGATATTTACGAAATTTTTCAAATGCTATCAAGCAAATTCTGTTTTTCTACTACTTCCCGTAGCCACCACCAGAGGTCATGGCGTCCAATGTCAAATCCCAATAAATTGTGGGAGGTGCGACACTTACTGCCATGGCAACCAACTGTGCAAGCTTCTGTAAAGAAAAAAGCACATTTCGAATCAAATCTTTTGAAGTGGAGTAAAATTCCACTCCGAATGAGCGGAATTTCGCTCTGTAGTTCGAGTTCATTGCTTTGATAGTGAATTTTGTCACTTTAATTGGAAGAGTGGAATGATTCACTCTAAATCTGTAACGGCATTTGTTGCGCGCGCACCCTATTGTACTGGGAACAAGTGAAATTTCAGTTTAAAAGATTGAGCGTGCGGCAGCTACAGGGTCCCGGACGCGTAATTTCATAATTTATTTCACGGGTGCTCGCGAAAATGGTAGGCAATATTTTACGAAGGGATTTTTCGTAACGTAAACGTGTATGAATCCATTAATCTTATACGCTGCAGTCCGATAAATAAGCAGGAGAACGTCATATTTGCGCGCTCAGGAGAGTGAACTCCACCGGGGTCGGAGCTGATAAAATGATAATCATTCGACATTTGTGACCCTCTATTTTTATACGATAACGTGATAAAACCAGCAGTCCGCGTGAATCCCAAAACCATATTTCTCCTCAATATCGAATTTCGGATAATGTCCTTAATTCTCGGAATAACAACTTCATCCGCGAGATCGCCATTTTTCAGCCGATTCATGTGCTTGTACACTGATAAAAAAGTTCTATCAAAAATTACAAGAAATCTTATAAAAAGTACCATACTAATGCATTAACCGGTGGACGAAGAGAAAACATGTAAATTGTCCCTAGATCTTTTACAAAATTCACAAAAAAATTGTTACATTTTTCAATATTATCGCTAAATATTTATCATTTTCATTGTAAAAAATAACGTTTAAAAAAACAATTTTTACTATGTCATCATTCTGTTACGATGATATCTTGTGTGAATTAATATAACTTGGTCTTATCAAATTCAGTTACGTATGCAAGATTTTTTACAAGGCCAACTTTCAATTTCTACCATACTTGCACATCGTCCACCGGTTACTGCATTAGTATGGTACTTTTTTTAAGCTTTCTTGT
>JABFQM010003241.1:0-12311 GCA_022816865.1 Zelostemma sp. ZL-2020
CCACAGTCGTTCATGGCCAAAAATCCGAGGGGTGGTCCGCTTAGCCCCGGGATTTTCGAGATTTCCGATTTCACACTTTGGAGGTTTTTTTAAAAAAACAAGAAAACAGTGCAATGTACAATAAAACGAATAAAAGTGATTTTGTAGCTTAGAGGTTCCTCTATCAAACGCACACTATCACTTGGCGAAAAAAACTTTTTTTCACTCAAAATTGCGAAGGAAAAAATCCGGTCCGCTTAGCCCCGGTCTCCCCTACCCAAGTTTTTTTCGATAAAAATAGAAAATTCCAACAAAAATATCTCGATCATTCTACGATATCGAGGAATCATGAGAATTCCAAAACTTTTGGATCGATCACTCTACGCGTAAGATTGACGATCTTTAAGGCTGCTCGTTCTAATACTTGGGACAATTAATGATAAAAAGATTGTTAAAATAATTGTTTAACTTAAAAAAACGCAATGTCTTTCGAAGGTCCGCGCTACCGTTTTAAGGCGTATGACAAATATCGAATTGTTACAATACATAAATATGTAAATAAATATTGTGTCATAGAAATGAAACAAGAATCTCATCTCAAATGTTTACAAGACATATGTTGCTACAACGGTTCAACGTTTGATTTTTCGCACAAGTGTGTGAATGACAACATAAATTATGACTTTTACAACAATTCAGATTCCGCAGTACGAGAATTCGGTTTCAAGTGTGTCAACAATACTTCATCAATATTATTCAATCAAGAATTTTATCCGGCAACAGGAAATCCATGAATAGAAATTTTGATGTGAATTTTGACTTGTTCAAACAATCAAAACGTCCAAACTGCAGATAATTCGGCACGTGGGTCGCTTTTTGGTCATCAACCGCCCTTGTTATCGGCTTCGGCACATGTGTTTATGAGCATAATTCTTATCGTCGTGTCAATGCGTTGAATCGATCATGCTAGCATGTGCAATATATTTTCTACATTAATGTGACATTTGTGAATATCCAGTGAGCGATACGACTGTGAGAATGACGTTTTTAATAATGCGCTACCTCATACAATCAACAGTTTTCTGGCTTAACATCGTTTGCGTCGACATGGCCATTAAAATCACCAGATTTCACCGGACGATTGTGCTTTTACGAAACACCGACCACGATGAAGAAAATCAAAAGCTTTGCATTTATAGCGCTCACGTAAAGCGCTCGCGTATTATTCACCATTACTTTTGAACTTCAAAACTCGATTAAGAATCAAATTGAAAATTACGTTCAGCCACGAGTGTTATCTGAAACGACAGATATTTTTTTCTTGTGAATAGAATTAATAATAATCACGTACTTTGTATTTCTTTCACGGCCTTGTCCATTACCGGGACATCTACTTTATTATAATGTTCAAACAATTGAAATGATAAAAGAAATTTAAATGTTAATAAGTCGAGCAATTTTGAGTTTTGTCAAAAATGGGAAAGGAACTTTTGTCTTAGAATTTCCCAAGGAATCTGCAGTTAACGGGTGTTACGGTGATTCTGGGACATACTCATATTTATATTGATTTATAATTGATTAATTGCTACTTTTCACGCGACTTTTTACTTTAGACTAGACTAGATGAATTAAGGTGCTTGACAAAAATTAAACTAATTTATTAAATTTAGTATTGTAGAAATTGAAACATTTTATGGTCGTTCCGCCGATAAATAAAAAAAAGTGTCGATTTTGTTTCTTATACAATTTTATTTCATTGATCTCCGGTATTCGTTTCCGAAGCCAAGCCAATTTATTGTGACAATATTAAAAATTTTTGATTAAAAAAAAGATATCTAAAAGTTGGATTTCCCTGCATTGCGAAATTGTTCAAAATATAATTTCTGCAAATAAATTTTGAGTAGAGAAATGATCAAAGTTGGTTATCATAAAAAATAATAAATGCTGATCATAATTGAAGAAGATTTTGTAATTCAGTGTTTATTGATCATGCAGACACATGGAATGCACGCTCACTGTATATGTTGCCTGCATCGAAATTCTTTATGCAAATGCAGTGTGCCGAATTATTATCTCACCTTTGATATGCAAAAGCTCTAGTTCCAATGGACGCCTTCCGGTAAATCACTGACACCTTTGCGCGCGACATCATGTCATATACAAGTATGTCATATCCCTGGAAAGCAAAAGCAAAAATATTCGCCAGTAGTAAAAATTCCAGTCATATAAACAGCCAAAACTCATACATAAAACTTGAAACGATGAAAATGTAATTGTGATTGACGCAACAATATACATTCAAATTTAAAAATTTGTCGGAAAAAATATTATGCGGTTCACCTGGTTTGCCTATTAAAAATATGTGGAATTTTTCCCATTCAATGAGATAAGAACAAAAAATATGAAAACTTTATGAGCCTAATAATCTTATTTTACTTTTTGAAAACGCTCCAAAAATTAATGTCGAGAATACGATAAATGAAACTACTGCTGATCTCGCCATTAATAATTCAGCATATTTTTATTTATACGTGATGGAAGTATTTTCATGAACCCATAAAGCCGCAAATCTAGCAGTAAAATGTTAACGCATCAGTCAAGATCCAGTTGGAATCCTCGGTTGCCTTAAAAAATTGTACTATCGGCTAAAAGAACAAGCATTGGATAGGGTTTAGCCGGGTTCGAAAACCCAGGTGTAATCTTCTAATTCAGAAACAAGTGTGAAAAAAATGCATGTTACGTCGGGAGAATTCAATACTCGCAAATGTATAAATACACACGAGGATTCGAAATGAAATGAGAAGTTATAAGATGATATCACGTGCTTTTTTATATAGCTTCTATGCGACGCCCTCGCAAAAAAAAGAAACAACTCGGTATTCCCCAATTGATGTTATTCCACATTCCGCGAATTCTCGTTCAACTACATTTCTCCATTTTGCGCATTCTCGAAATTCGCGACTTTTCTTTGCCATAGTTTTTTAGCTAAATTTTCTTGGTTATATTTCCAGCTTCTTATTTTTCTTTTTGATGTCGCGCAAGCACTTGAAAATGAAATTAGAAAATTTTCGCAAATAGCACTCATTTGTTCTCCTCCAGGGATTTATTCGCTCTAAACTTATGTATAAGGCCATAAAGATGCCGGTAAATAACGTTGCGGAGGAGCAATTAGCTAGAATATATTTGCCTCGCGAGATCTCTTAAACGTCCACGATTCAGACTTTTTGTTTTATTTTTAGTCACAGGAATCGTAGAACAATATAAAACATTGTATACTGAAATCGCGAAAATGCAAATTATAAACTTACTGCACTTCACTGACATGGTTTGAATTCTGCTCAGGTTTATGGTGAATAAAATTTCTAAATTTTTCATCAGTCATAGATAACCACTCCCAAGCACCTAACTTTAATATTCTCTCGGCTTCTCTAATTCAATTTTCGGAACAATCCTCAAGAGCAATTGAACTTGTAATTGGACTATCTCCGCGGACTACAGTAATACCCGGAGTATCGATGTCAAACGTTGTGAAACAGTGAGTCGATAACGAGGTAGTCCGGGGGGCGTTAATAGCGACAGAAGTCTCGCAGCCGCAGTTTAGTTCAGCTGCACGAATTAATCCTAAGAGGATTGTAAACTTGTTGGCTTTTATGAGCTTCAAGCTTTTTGTACGTTTTTCATGCGGTGGTTTTTTACTGCTCCTCGACTCTCTGCCTATCCCACTTAAGACGAATGCGGTAAACGTCTCGCAGATAGGCGTTGAATGGAACTCTATTCTGGAAAACTGCGCTTGCGGACTTGGTTTGATTACTTGTAATCGGCAGATATTTCTCCGGTGATTCCGAGTAGTCGATTTAAGTCATACTCTTGCCGTGGAAAATAATCTCGAGGCACAATATCGGTTTTCGTGCTTGAGTGGGACAAAGACACGAAGACCCTCATCGATTTTTATCCAGTCCAACATAGACGATTTATCGTTTATTGGTTCTTTTGTGTCTACATTCCACTTTTCACTATCCTAGTTGTTATTTATTGCTTGTCCAAACGTTAAATGCGATTCCATTTTAATGATCATCCAATTGTCCTCGATGAAAAGGATCACTACCTGTTGGTTTTTTTAAACGAATTAACCGATTACTCAGGACTTACGCTAAATCGTAGACGAACATAGAGTTGGTTATTCGGTGATTTATTTGAAAGATTCGATGAAATTGTTTGATATTTATATTCAATTGTACACTAATTGCATTGTTAACATCTTCATAACGAACTCGTGTAAGAGTGATGAGGCGGTGCTCTAAATTTTTGCTTAATTTTGTTAGTACCTAAATAAAACTATGATGTTACAAGTTTAATGGAAAGAATGGACAACGACGGACCATAGAGAAAATCCGCTAAGTGTAGCGCTTGGGTTAACAATTTTTTTCTTGGGCAAGATTCCAGTTTGATACAGTACGAAATGATAAGTATCCATGTCTGTGCATATAAGAGGAAAAAGAGAAATACGAAAATGCATCATAGAAAGTAGTGTGAGAATTATAATGTGTTCAAGGGAATGTAGGTAAAAGGAGTCTACATTCTTGTATAAATTCACTATTCAAATAGCCTATCACTTAAAGTAGCTTTCTTATATTGAAATTCGCACTAAGTCTAATTTGAAAACCCTACTGTTGGCTCGAGGACACGTTGCAGTAGCTATGAATGTCGACAGCTCGTTTTGTTCCTCATAAAAAGTTGTCACATCCTACCTTTCCTCGATATATGTTTACTTTTTTATGATATTTCATGCGTTGGAATAAAAGCATTTTCTGTTTGATAAACATTTTCTCCAATTCACATAAAAGAACATAATTTGATCCTTCAACATCGAAAAGTTTAACATCAAAGTTATAGTGGAAATATAAAAAGCAATATTTACGTGAGCTGCCAACAATTGTAACTGCATGCGTTTCTGCTAGCAAATCGCATTAAAGTATTAGAATGAAAAAATCTGTCAAACTCAACTGAAAGATTGGATTAGGCCATCGTGGACTTTGCTCGATCAGGGGATGAAACATGCGAGTAAGCGCGTAAATACGTGTGATGCAAATCCAACCATCCGAAAATCCTCGTGTAGAAAACAGCAAAGCCATTTACAACTGAAGCTTACACACTAAGAGATACAATTCACTAGGACGTGCCACTTTCTTTCAAAAATTCTTTTTTCGGATTTATTTTACGTTTTCCCGTCGGTTTTCGTTTTACTCGTGTTTATCTTCTGTGAAAGCATCTTCGGCGACAACGGCGATGAACCTCCGCCCCCTCCCTCCAAGTTCTAATTTTGGCCTTATTTAACACTTGTTTTGATCAGAAAATTGGTTCTTGCAAAACCCTCCTACGCATAACGTCAAAGCTGTGTGTATAATGTAGATGTCTGACTATATTATTCTTGCACTACTTGCACTCAGATCACTTGATATAATTCCATTAATCAATGTACAAATGTGAAGCAATTCACGGATTATTTTTGAGAAAAAAACACCTTCCGAAATTATAATTATAATCTATGGTTACAAACGTAATTCAATGTTTCTTAATATTCTGTATTTATCGACTTTTTCGATTCAAATGTTTATTAACCAACGTTTCGGGCACTGATTTGTCCCCTTTTCAAGGTCTGTAAAACCAAGTGACAAAATGTAATTCTCATTTTCAATAACATTAATTTTTATAACTAATAAAAAATTACCTTAAATAAATTTCGAAAGTCCACGAGATTGTAGTCAAGTGTGATGAATAAATTTGGAAAATTCCTTCATATCTGTAAAAATTCAAAGAAGTTAATTAAAATTGTTTTCCTATGTACGTATAGTACAACAAATGTTTTGAAATAAACGTAATAAATGTTATTTCTATCATATGAGAAGGAATTTTCTCGTCATGCACAAACTAAGTCCTATTTAACGGAGTTTCGTTGCTACACTGACCAAAATTTCATGTACTCTTAAAAGTCAATGAATCGCGGTGTTTACAATTGTCACCGTGTCAATGACTTTTGAGAGTACCTGAAATTTTGGTCAGTGTTGCAACGAAACTCCGTTACATAGGACTTAGTTTGTGCATGACGAGAAAATTACTTCTCGTCTGATAGAAATAACATTTATCACGTTTATTTCCAAACATTTCTTGTACGTACATAGGAAAAAAGGTACAAAAACTTGAATATTAAAACAACTTTTCTACTCACAAGATAATGCATAACATAACTTCCCAAATAGATGACAACAATTTTAATTAACTTCCTTTAATTTTTACAGGAATGAAGGAATTTCCCAAATTTATTCAACACACTTGACTACAATTTCGTGGACTTCCGAAATTTATTTGAGGTAATTTTTTATTAGTCATAAAAATTAATGTTATTGGAAATTAGAATTACATTTTGTCACTTGATTTGTACAGACCTTGAAAAGGGGTCAAATTAGTGCCCGAAACGTTGGTTAATAAACATTTGAATCGAAAAAGTCGATAAATACAGAATATTTTGTTAAATCGACGATTGTGGAACCTATCCTACATTTCAATGTTTCTTGTTCCTAAATGAAACGATTCCACATTTTTTTCAGAAAGATCTATCTTAATAATTGTAGGGATTCAATCTCTCGGAGCAATAGTTTATTTTGCCAATTATTCTTTATTCCATAACTTTATTTTCTTTCGAGTTTTGATGGCCGAAGCTCGAAAGAAAATAAAGTTGTGGAATAAAGAACCAAATGGTGAAATAAACTATTGCTCCGAGAGATCGAATCCCTACAATTATATCGATTCTACGGAGTGTCACCACACATTTATCTATGTTAATTTATCCAATACGTTTTGCACGGTAAAATAAGAATGTCAAGCTGATACCACATAACACGCTTCTGGAGTTTTTTCATTTTATTTAGGAAAACTGTTATTTTTGGAAATTTAAATTAAGTAGTTTCAACATATTTGCAATATCTCATCATTTTGTAACAGTTGCATCATCGAGAGAACTTGTATTCGCAATTGTTAAGTAGAAAGTTAATGGAAATAAACTGAAATTTTTTCAACACAGGGAAAAAAAAAGTTTATAGAGTTCATTTCAAATTCGAGTATCAGTTATACATGAAAGTTTAGATTTATGGCGTTTCTCTAGAGCTAAAGCTTCTCATTCAAAGGGCAACACTTGCAGATGAAACTGTACTACAAAATTATATAAAGGTAAGTACAGAGGTGGGCAGCGGGTGCAAAATAGTAGTTACAGTCCTGAAGGCGGAGCCAACACTTATGCATCAATACATTTCCGCCACCGTAACTTTGAATAGAGACGTGCTCATGTACATTTTCCTAACTAGTGAAATATTTAATTTTTAAATGCGTTGGTATAAATTTTCAAAACAAAAAGCGTTTTCAAAACAATCAAATTGTCTCAAGTGTTTTTAAAATAACTACAGCGTATTTCAGGATGAGATATTTTTTTACAGTGTAATAGTTTACAGTGCAATCAAGGAATTTGGATGTCAAAGGCCATAATCTTCCATGAAAGCTAAGAATACACTGTCAGGCACAGTTAGCGATTTCGTGCTTACAGCCCACCTGTGCTTTTGTACACATGGGCATACGAGGCTGATTGCTAATGAGGTAAAGAGTTGGTTCGTTAACTAGTAATGCATAGAAATGAAGTTCTAATTAACGTTTGACTAATATCTTCAGAACATGATGCATTGCATAAGGGAATGTTTGCATAGTCGATGATATAAGCATAACTTGCACTAATGGATTTTAATTTGTTATACTCAATAAAGTCTTCAAGTTCAAACAAAAATGTTGACATAAAATTATAAAAAATTCGGAAAGATTCAATAAGATAAAATATTTTGCAAGTCGTTTACTTTCGAATCAGTCACTCGATAATGCCATAAAATTTTTACGAAACATTTCTCGAAGATGCAAATAGCTTCATTCCTGTTTCAAAACTACCAGTGAAACTGAGAAGCACGATAAAAAAAGATACGACTTAATTTGCACTTTAATTGGAAAGTCTCGACCTCACGAACGAAGACAAGTCCACACGCAAAAAAGCGTTTTACCGTGGACTTAATTTTTATCGTTTAATTCCTGAGAGACGCGTCGATCTTCCCATCACGAGTACTGCCACATCTTTAAAGACGCTTGGTAGAAAGAATTTTCAAACTTTTCCGTTGGAGATTGTACATAACGATCCCTCTGGGCCATCTTTTATAACATTCAAATTAAATCCAATTCCTCGAGAAACTACTAAAACGTTCTCGTTCCTTTCTTATTTTTAATGTAGAAAGGAGATATACGGATGAAGGAAATAGACATTCGAATAAAAATTTCAAAACTTCATCATTGCCCTCGAAAAATAGACACTTCGACAGTATCTTTGACATACGACTAGGATGGATTTTTACCTATGCATTTCATAAATATTTATGAGAAGGTTGAAGAAAAATGAAATTGAGTCCTGTGCCACGATTCCAGATACGAACCTGTCAAACTGAGATACAAAAATGCTCTTCCGTGTAAAATGATCCAAATAATGAAACAAATGTAAAAAGTATCAATTGATGGAAAAGGCTCGAGCGCTTTTATTCCGTTCGCCGCGACAATGATAGTAGTGATATGAAATCCATATCACAACTTATCGCTAAAGTCGTATCTGCTTATCCGTTGTATTATGCGAGTGTTGTAAATGAGCTTTGCTTCTCCCGTCAAATAAATAGGACAATAAGAGCGCCGCAGAATTTATTCTAATTACGCTGCTGTAATTATTATCGTGGCTTAAGGGTTTTCGTATTTTATCGCATACGGTGCTCCACTCAACCGCGCTCAGAGTACTCGCCGCATTGTTATGTCACCCGCATCGCTAATGCCTCTGAAAAACAGGCTTGACTCGTTAAAATGCGGAAATACACAGAGCAGTTTAACATTTCACGCGAGATGAAATGCACAAAAATGAGTTCATCCAAGCGGTGTTAATACGAGCTCCGTTGTTTTCGAAAAGTCAGATCATTACAATCAGAACATTATAATCTGATGAAAATGTCAGAGCTTATGATAATTTTCTTTGCAACATGAAACGTGTAACATGCTACAATTGAACATGTTTCTTCCAAGACGTGGCATGTATAACTTGAGAGTTCGATAAGGTACGTGAGTAACTACGTAGATGGGATCTGAGATTGGCACCTTGAATGGCCAGCGGCTACGTAGTCGTACTTCTGAGAATGTGATTTCCGAGCTCGAGGAAAGGGTCAAGACACGTCCAAACGTTAAAGTCGCATCGATAGGGTATACTGTACCGGAACAGGGGTCAATTGCTTCGAGTGGGCGACATAACGTCGTTAACGATCGGGCGATCAACCAAAATGGAACCAAGCTAGTTCTGGATGCATCCCTGGACTCGACTTCAGAAGATAATGCGTCAATAACCATGCCAAGCTATAAAGTCTTATCCTGCTGAAAACACCGAAACCAACCTTCCATGATACACATTCGACTTTATGATTTCTCTGCTGCTGAGACTTTATTCGCGATAATTCACAATATTCCTCCTCTCTTAATCCTGAAGTATGAATATTTTTTACATTTTTCTATTTTGATGAACGGCGAAATTTTAATGAACAATTATGCTTTATCAAGTCCGAATTATCGTAGCATAAGTATTGAGCTATAAAATGCAACAATGTTAATTGTAGTTCAAGAACTTTATTGCGTAAAGAAAATATTTTTTCAACCGTGTTTCACAACATTTTAAACAATCTATTCTAGTTGCCGAACATTCATATAAATTCAACTGAAAATTCTGTTTTAATCTATAATTGGGAAAATATTATAACGAAAAATCTAATTGCAACACGATATGTTGTGATTTAATCGCTTTGAAGTATACGACAAAATAACCGTTTGTTTTTTTCCGTATTCGTTGCTAAACTCAACGACTAGAAGTATCCCGAGAATGTATCCAGTTATAAATACGTACGGTTTGTGTACGACTAAAATTCTGTAGAAAATAACTCGAAGGAAGCTTTGTAGCATTTTGCCGAGTGTGGAACTCAAACAACTCACGTGCTCCGGAAATTCCGGTGCAGTCGAGGAAACACTGATCACAGACGTGTTTGAAGGCAGAAGAGCAATCTATCTGAATTAATTTATAGATGGATAGGCGTCTATACTTTTTGCCCTCGCTATCATTTTGTCAGCAAACCTGCAGCTGCAAAAGAAATGTAACGAAAAAGAATAAACACCATTTTTTATTAAGTAATTATTGCTTTCAGAATGGCTCGGGTTTCATGATATTTTTAATAGGTAAAATCTCCCGTATGGCGCAGTTTTTCCAGTAAAAAGGAAATGCGAACGTGACGTTATCTTTATGCAGTTGAACGAGTAATGTCGATGGCGGTAATGATTGCGTTAAAGGATCGACTCTCCGATTGGTGGAGTCTCTAACTAGTGTGCCGTTCCTCTCACCGAACTGCTGCAAAAGTTATTACAAAATTTCCCTTTTAATTTGCTATCTAATTATTGTAAAATGTAGTGAGTGATGCGGTATAATGTTTACCGATACAGCTTACATAACAATTATTGAGTTCAGGGAAATTAATTGCGGGATTGAAAGCTATCATACATTTCGCAATGCATACGGACGTGTTGCGAAATTGATTTATCGCTTACGTTGCTGATAGAAGGTTCGAAGGTCATAATAAATTCAACTTTGATGATTTTCTCTTTTAGAGAAATCAACAAACAGACACGAAAAATCATAATTTCATGAAAAACGCCAAGCTTTCAAACTTCACGTAAAAATCACGATAAAAGTAATTTTTTTAAATCATTAACATTCTTGGTTTCGGTGGGAATCTAGGAAACATTAAATTCAACATGGACATTTTTCTTAGTTGATCGTTTTCTTATAAAAGTGCGCTGAATATGATTGCTCAATTGAAAATTCGTTAGCACATGAACCAATAGATAAAATACGTTATTAATTTTGTATACAGTATTTTAAAAGCAAGCGAACATACCTGTAGGTTGCGGGCAAAACAATGACTGATGGTTATTGAATTTCGCAATTTTTAGTGTCTTTCCAGCTTTTCTTTAACTACGGACGCAGCTTATTGTGATTTTCAAATCATTCGATGTGTCTGCTAATTATCAGGATTCTGTTAATGTAGCTTCATTCTAACCAATTATTTTAACCTTCGTCTGCTATAACTTAAAATTAATTTTGAATTCTGCAAAGTTAAAAAAAGGTTTTGTTTAATACTAATGAAATCTTGCGTTGCCTCGCGGCGTAGAACTTTATCATCTGGTACAATGCACGTGACGCTGGTTGTCACGAGCTTCAGATTGCGAGGGTAACGTTAAAGCTATTGTCCTTAGCTGATGTCAACCTGACCGCGACGACGAAATGTATTACAATTTGCTGACATTTGTGCTGAATGTCGACATGCGGGACTATTGTGCGTACAATGCAGGCTCCGGATGTTTAAAATACGAAATAATAATTCATTCTACAATAAACGCTACTATTTACAAGTCAAAAGATAACTGTACCTTTGATCTAGTCCAAATAACTGCGGCTGTTTACGTAAAGTAAACAAGAGTTTTTACATTAAAATATCCTACAAAGAGAAAATAAGGAAGGCTTATCGGAATGCATCGGAACGTACCGCAATCTTGTTTCCATCTTTTGCACAAAAATACTTGGAGACTTCACGATGTTCGGCAGAAACGCACAAAATGGCAATGGCGAATTCTAGTACTCAATCTCTGCCGGCAGAATTTACTCCAAAACAGCTTTTTGAATCTTTTTGAATCCTTGTGCAGCTCAATTTTGAATCTTTTTAATATTGATATTTTGTACTTTTATAATCACTCAATGGTTGAGTGCTTTTTTGATAAGGGATTCTTAAGTTGTAAAGAAACAATTTTATTATCAACTCTTTATTGAAATTGTCCAGCTGAAAAAATCCATTTGGTTTTTCTATTTGGGCTTTCCAATAATTGGAAAACCAAATGAATTTTTTCAGCTGGGTGTATACCGTCTTTTAAACAAACTCAGTGATATATTAAGGTTGAACTGGAGTAACAATCTCCGCCAAAAGTGGCTGAATTCAGTTGAAGCTCATTGATGACTTGTTGAAAAAGTTTAACGTTCTAAAAAATAACATATATTTTTATCCAACGGAGGCACGTTTTTCGCGCTTTACCGTGCCTGTGAAGCCAGGGCAAAATGGTCGTTTGTCGACTGGCGTGAGTAATATGTGGAAAAGTCACGCGTGGAGGGTAGGGATGCGGGAGAT
>JABFQM010003242.1:0-12302 GCA_022816865.1 Zelostemma sp. ZL-2020
CGCTACGTTCGATTCCACGTCTTAGAAGACATACAGCAAGTAACCTGTAAAAATGAAACATTGCATATTAATAAATTGCTTGCTCTTAACTGTTAAATGTACGAATGATCGATGAATAAAAATGCTAAGCGTGCAGGATGCATTTAAAACTAACGAAAACTGCATGATATAGAGAAAGAAATTTTTTGAAGCTAAAAATAACAGTCGAGAGGCCACATTAATGATGGCAATTAATGAAAAGTTATTAAAGAATACGTTGAGATATGTCGTTATGTTGAAATGTGTTTTATACACAGTAAAAAATGTAATCATTAAAAGCTTGTCAAAATTATTGAAAAATTCAAACCATTTTAAACACTAAGGAAATTTTTTACTGCGTATGTAAGAAGTTATTTTCCCAATAAGACCAATTTTATCATCTTGTCGACAATAACTCGTGTGGTATAAGTAAACTTACCAATTAATATGCGTGTAAAGAAACATCATAAACTAAGAATAAAGTTTTCAAAGGGACAAACGTTGATCTCAGGTATTTTCAACTGCTATACATCTCTAAATACATCAGTCGAATTGCAGGGTACAATACGTACTTTTTTAACTAACATAGATCATTTTTTAGAAGAATCAACATTGAAAATGTGAAATTTACTGCTAATTACTGTTTTCATGCAAATAATACTTTTATATCAGGCCGTGAACAACTTCGTTGAACGCAGAAAAATGCAAAATACATGTTTACAAGTTACAAAAAGAGTTATAAATTATTCAAAAACTGCAGCTCAATAATAAGTATCTACTAAAAGCTTAGAAATATACATTATAAAAACAAGTGTCTTTGCAGAATACGTTTTTGTAGTCAAATTTGAGACGTTTATGCCGAAAAGTCATAAATTCGACTACAGAAACGTGTTCTGTAAAGACACTTCGAGACTTGTTTTCACAGTGTAAAGGCATCAAATTTCATGCCACTTATTGCAAGTAAAAACATTCTTACCGTAGTTTTCATTGCATTACGGTGGATCATTCGACAAATCCGTTGAGTCTCAGGACTGTAATTTTTTATTATTGCCTCCAATACTTTTTCCTGGTCCCTTTTTTTCAGTTTTCTTCCGATGTTCTTCGATTGTGTCCTTAGTTTTTTTATAGTGCGATTTCTCGCATATATTATTTTCTTTTGTCGACGTATAATGTTTTTGTAAGAAGCACGCTCCCGTGAACTCAAGTTTTTGATCCTTTGGGCATCGGCTAGTACGGAAATATATATATATTTCATATGTTGAGCTTAAGTTTAAAATATACTCACGCAGAATCTGACTGTCATCGACAGAGGATGAGTGTGGTAACGCAGCCGACACGTCCATATCCATTAAGTCGTCGTTTTTATCTGCTAGAAAATCACTCACGAGTTCACGAGGCTCGATACAGCGCTTTTTACATTCAGGAACATCATCGATGCTGAAATATTTATTTAATCAAATTATTAACTTTAGTAATTGAAAAGATCGTTAATTTAATACAATGAAGGAAATGATAATTTAAAGTAATCTTTTCTCACCATACAACCTGAGCTTGGGGCAAGTTTAACGTTGGAATAATGTCCGGTAACAAGCATCTTTTTTTTGTATAAAGATTTACTCCCGATTCAGGAAAATGCTTGTAGCACACCCCAAACTTTTGAATTTGCTTCGCATCGCGATCTTAAGAAACAAAGTGCAAAATTATTAGAAAATTGAGCCGTGCTGAAATGAACATTTCAAAAATTTCACCCTGTATATTTGTAGTAACTAAAATATCGGAAATTTAGAGAATAAGTATTCTCTAAACTTCTGATAACACACGAAAATCTACGAATAATAATGAAAAATAAAACAGAATACACCGAGCCAGAATAATTAATACAACTACACTACAAAAAAATATACGTAAACTTACTTTTGAATTCCGGCCGACTAATCGCATTCAACCAAGTTTCTCGGAGTTGACTATTTTTCGTAGGAATTCCGTGCGATGGCACGTTCCAACTACTGCTGCACCCAGGAACGCAACACTTTCTTCCCATTTTATTTCGAACAGTGTTAAAACGAAGGATAGCTCATTTATAATATAAACAAACCATAACAAATGTTAAAGTTACGTATATCACGCTCACTTGACAGTTGGAATTTGAATTTCGTACTCGCGATACTAGCGCCCTCTGCTAGCATGCGAAGTCGTCAAAATTTCTCCCTAGTCTACAGACACTGGTCGATTTCGAGATAGCGGCGAAGAAGCACGTCACGCGGGAATTTCTTTCACACATCGACGAATATCTGATTCATCTCGGTTACGAGATTCCAGAATATATCAGAAAACCACTCAGCAGTTATCTGAGCGTTGGTTCCGTCTCTTATTTCTGTGAAGAAACTGCCTGAAATTAAGTTATTTATTCGACGTGTAGCCGCACGCGCATTTTTTGACAACTTTCCGACGACCCCTCAGGTAATTTTTATAGTATATTTCTAGGTATGAACCGATTGTCAATTATATGTATAATTTACAGTGGGTCGTTGTTTGATTTCGTAAATTATTCGAATATTCATTACGTGACGCCACGCGCGTTCCGAGAGCGATAGATCGCCGACGAATCTCCTGTGTAACGGACAGTAAGGTAAATGTATCCTGTACCGGAATGTTCCTTGTACCGGAAGCATAACTGCGATCAACCTTGAAAAAGTGGGCATACTATATTAATATTTTGATAAAATTAACAGGATTAGACATTTACAGGACTATTCATAGTTAAAGAATTCAATAGGAAAAAAATAATCTTAATAGAGCTTTCAATATATAAGAAAAAAAAAATTATGTTGATGCGTGCGTGAAGAAAAACACGATTTATCGTGAATTTTCCACTGCGTTAGCCCTGTCGGTAAAATGCAAGCAATTTTTCGTAAGCGAAAAAAATTATGAAAAATACACTGATTAGTTCTAAATAAACTTAATTATCATTCAGGAATGTCTATTCTTCTGGATAGCAATAAGTTTTTTATTTAAACAGTTCGGGGTTTTTAATAAATAATGTGTTCCGGTACAATGTACAACGTACCGACTCATGTTCGTTGTATCGGATTTACATCGATCATAATCGGCAGATAGTTATCAGCGTGTTGAATGTAATAAAATGTTCTAAAAATGAGAATTTGTTTGTGTTATTTTATGCTCAGTAAGCAACTAAGATAAAATATTGTAAGAACTTCAGAACTTGAGCTGTAAAGAGCTAACATTCGACGGCTTTTATTTGAGGTTAGTTTTGCGTTTTAAACAGTTTTTCGCAACTTTATTGATTATCAATTTTCAACAACAAAAAACATAATTCTGGCTATTCAAAACTGATTTTTCTAGGTCACATTGCTTGAATTATATTATATATATTATATGTATATTAGACCAAAAATGCGTATAACTTTACATTTCCGATACAAGGAACATGGTGTTCCGGTACAAGGGCAACAGTTATGCTAGGTTCCGGTACAAGGAACAACCCTGCTTTTCTAAACGTTAAGGCATTTTTTGGATTTTCGAAACAATTGTATACTTATTTAAGCTCATAACACGATTCTTGAAACATTAATACACAATGCAGTCTATTTGCAATTACATTATTATGTTACACTGCATATTTATGCACTTTCGAACTATCGACTTTTCCTTAACCTTCCGATACAGGGTACATTTACCTTACCGCCATCCGTTCGTCAAGCCACGTGAGACGAAAAGCCATCTGACTGAGCAAAAAGCCAGCCATCGTCGTCGATCGGCCTCGTGGGCATCGCTTTCGATAAGCTAAGTGACACGCAAAGTCCAACTTGGCTCTTTTGCCCGTGGATTAATATATCTGTCATTTTTTGTTCTCGCTTGCTTTTGGAAGATCAGGATCGAATCTCGCGATCTATTATATCGACAAATAGATTTGTATGCTTATGTGTGTGAGCGAGTGAGTAATATGTTGTGTGTGTCGACACACCACGGTTTACGTTCGTGAATAATCCCGTACCGAATCCACGATTCTTTTCTCGATCTCGATCTATTTATATATATATGTATCTATATCTGCACGATTGTTTTATGAGTTTTTATTTGGACCTGATGAATTGTAAATATTTCTTTTGAGACTGATCTCCATTTGACAAACTATTGAGGTTAAATTTAATCGACCGAACGAGACTTTTATGTGATATTTACAATGAAATGATGATTTGATTGTTGCGAGATATTTTACAAAGTATACCAGAGAAGAGATGAATATTGTCTTGTACATGTTTAAATTATTTCTCTGAATCCATCCTTTCCACTCGAATACGCAATTTGCCGAACATTTTTCATTAAACATACTTGTAAGCAAGGAAGAAGGTAACGGGTCATTTTTCCGAATCGTTACAAACAATTTTATTGTTTGAAAAAAATTATGACAATCACGAAGAAAAATGATTTTGCAATTTCAGCGTCAACGATTTTTAATTGTGTGAACATTGAATTGTTTACGAAATTTGCAACAATTTTCGATTGTTGACAAGAATTTATTCTTAAAGAGTGGTTTTAACGAATGGCTTCTTTCGATTTTCAAATTTTTTTATTTGTTTAAACAAATTGATTGTTTTAACAATCTTATTGTTCGTTGAATATTATCACATACACGATAAAAAAAGATTCGAAAATCTCAGCGTCAACAATTTTTAATTGTTTAAAAATGTTGTTTGAACATGAATGTTTTCCTAAAGTACTGAAATAATACGATTCCGATCGAAACCGTTCTAAGTCCGCGAGTGTTTGGGGCGAGACATATGTACCCAGTTTTTTTTTCCTTCCTAGCACAGGGATCATGGTCCAGTAGGTAGCGCGCGCGACTAGTGATACTGGGGTCTCGGGTTCGAATCTTCGTTGCGGTAGAACAAAAAACGGGCCATGGTCAAAAAAATAAAAATGAATGTCGTGATTGAGATCTGAAGCTAGAAGTCGAGTTTGAACCTTCGTTGCAAAAACAAATGTCAACAAAATAAATTGGTGGGAAAAATCAAATCTTCAAAATTGGGCCAATTTCGATTTTTTTAAAATTCATTATCTTTATTCTACCGATAATTTTGATATTAATGGTGATCACTACAATTCACATGGGTAATTAGATTTCAAGTATGCTATTGGTCAAGGTTGAGGGTCCCTCCCAAGTTGAGGGTAAACCCCCAAGTTGAGGGTTAACCCTCAAGTTGAGGGTGTGAAATAACCCTCAAGTTGAGGGTTAACCCTCAACTATTGAGGGTTTTTTTTGACACGGGAGACTTGGACTACAAGTTTGGCGTAGTTTTGACCAAGTTTCGCGTAAAAACTTTCTCTTCAAATTTGTACCAGGGTTTCCACTGGAGGAGCCACAAAGATTGCAGGAGTGGTTGCAAAAAATGAACATACAATTGGACAAAATTACTTGGACTTCTGAAATATGTTTAGACCACTTTGAACTAAAATATTTGTCTAAAGCTGACACAAAAATTACCCTTACAACAACAAGCGTCCCGACATTATTTGGAGAGTATAAATCGTCTTGCGCCTACTGTAAATTAAAAAATAATGGTGATAAAAAGCGATCATTTCACTAGTAAGTAATGTCAACTCTTCGTCGCTTGTAATAGAATTACCTTGGTAGTATAGACTACATACTGCAATTTTTCTTGTATAAAGGTTTCCCTCTGCTAGAAAGGACATTCTAAATAAATGGACGACCCGAATGCCATTGCCGAATTTCAAGCCATTGGAAAATAGCATTTTATGCTCGGATCATTTCGAGCCAACATGCTATAACTCGAAAGGGAAATTAAAACCAAATGCTGTTCCATCTATATTCCATCCAATGATAAATGAACACTGCAAACGGGAAAATATAGGAGTGCATTGAGAAGCCTTTGGCTTCGAATACAAAATCTCAATGCTACTGAGCGGTATTGGATTGTATAGTTTGGCATGGCGATCCAACAGCTTTCGAGAGTATAGAAATCGTTGGTTGATCCTATACTCTGTGGAGACATAGAAAACCATGACTAATGGTGAACTTGAAATCAAATTACACATGTGAACTGTAGTGATCACCAGTATTACCGAAATTATCGGTATAATTCAAATAATGGAATTTAAAAAAAATTGAAATCGTTGCTATTTTTAAGATTTGATTTTTTCCTTTTTTTAAATTTTTTTTTTGACATTTTTCTTTTTGCAACGAAGATTCAGACCCCTTTTCTAACTTCAGATCTCAAATCACATTTATATTCGGATTATAAACTCATTCTTGTTCTTCCGCAACGAAGATTCGAACCCGAGACCCAGTCTCGGGCGTCTCGGGTTCGGAATCTCTAGTCGCGTGCGTTACCTACTGGACCATGGTCCCTGAGCAAGAGAGGAATGTTAATACTGGGTACATATGTCTCGCCACAAACACTCGCGGACTAATGAAAACTTCCGTACGGAATCGTATTATCTTACGTCGGAAAATACATTTTTCGCAAAAAGATCACGTAGCCTAACGTTAAGTGACGACATTGCGCATTGTCCGCGATCAGATCGTCGAAATATTCGGTAATGCGCACTTTGAATGTTCTGTAGAAATATTCACGAGGCAATAGAGATCAAAATATAAGGCAACAGATTCTTTCAATGTTTTCCAGGAGTATAGAAGCCCTTTTGAAAACAAAATATTGCATGACAGGCTGTTTCTATACTGCCCCGAGGTATAGAACACCACAGTATTAGGGTGCGCCCTCTTTCAATGTACTCAGGTAGTATTGGCAAGAATATTATTCGAAGCATTAAGGTTTCTATACTTCTGGGAGACATAGAAATCTCTAGTCGTTTTAGTACTTTAGAAAAACATTCATTGTAAACTGCACTTAAAACCACAAGAAAGTATTGAATGCAAAAAGTATAGAAAGATGGTGGTTGCCAATACGATTCAATACAAAACTCGAAGATTTTGTATTGGACGGTATTGGAAGTGCTGTATCTTTCAATACATCTCTATATTTTTCCGTTTGCAGTGTGATGAGTTTATGATCAGTTACATTGGTTCATTATTATTATTCCATTTAGGGGCCATCCACATATTACGTCACCACAAATTTCGCTATTTTTGACCCCCCCCCCCCCCATAGTAACACTTTGTCACGCATATCATGACCCTCCCCCATCATATTACGTCACAATTGGCCTTGCCCCCCCCCCTTTTTGTAAACAACAAATTAATCGAAAATAGAGGCAGAATATATATCAACTTAATATAATTGTATGAAATATCATTGATTAGCTATTTTTTTGTCTCTAAGATTTTTTTGTCTAACAGCATTCGATATTTTTCTTTTTAATTTTTGCTCCTCAATATCTAATTCTTTTTGCAATTTTTTGATCTTTTCGTGTGTATTATCATCACCTAAAACTCACCTGAAACTCATCACCCTCTTCTTTTTCGCCAAAGAAAAACTAGAAGCCAAACGTGAATGTTTCAAGTTCGAGCTTGTTACACAGAGAAAAATTTGCCCGGTAATGTCAACAAAGGAAGGCCATAACAGGAATTTTAAATGTAAACACAACCGTAAAATTAATTTTAAAACTACAAATTTTAAGCGCTGAATAATGGTCATCGTGGTGAAATTACGTTACGGCATAACATTTTTCCACGATGACGTCATGTCATTAGTCAATGCTCAAACTTCGTGATTTTTAGCTCGACGGACACGCATAAAAAAATGTCATCAAGAACCTCGGAAAATCTTTCACTCGGTTTCCGTTGCGATCTTGTGACGAGTGGTGACGTAACATTGGCTTGCACACCCCCCTTCCCCTCCGTAACAAATAGTCACGTTCGGCCAGACCCTCCCCCCCCCCCTTCAATGGTGACGTAATATATGGATGGCCCCTAAGGTTTCAAATACTATTTTAATTTTTCTTGATCGTCTTGTCCTTGAAAACTACGTTCCTCGCAAGCGATCTTTAGATTTTTTATTCGAAACTTATATTCTATAAATGTTTGATTTTTTCCGGTCAAAAGTTAGATTTTGTTGACTTCCTATTTTTTGTGTTAGGTTTCTTTTCGTGTCACCGAGACCAGTATCGTGTGTAGAGTATGTTTGAGATTTGAGAGGCCTAAAAGGTTGGTGACGATAATTTGCTGATTTTGTCGAGTTTTTCGGATCGGCTCGGAAGAAAGTCGATACGGGTGAGGAACTCGCTCTTGTTATCGGACCTTGCGTACGGTTGGTTGGCAAGGTGGATAAGGGCTAGCGAAATTCCAAGATTCCCTGGAACTTTCCTGGATTCCCTGGAATAAAGTTTTGTAGTTTTGAGGTCTCTGGTTGAGAACGACGATCCTGTTACCATTTTCTAAGTAGTTTTGTTAAAGTAAATTCCCCTTGAAAAATCATTTGTGGCGAGGAGTAGCGAAAACTAGCGTTTACCAAAATTGTCACGTTACAAATTGGCGATCCTGCCAGGATAAAAATAAGTGTTACGAGAAAATTTGTTAAAACCAATCGGTAAAGTTCGGAACTTGTCTTCAGGAAACTTTTCTAGCAGAATATTAGAAAGATGAAAAAGTTAACTTTCTTATCTTTCAATTCGAAACATTTTAGTCCAAATTTGAATTTTGATTTTTCAATTTTCCGATGTAAAAATTGAAAATTGAGAGATCTGCAAACATTTATCAACAGTGATTTTGTAACTTTTTTCTTTTTTGTAGATTTATAGTCGCTGCTTCGATCTTATGCGTCAACAGGACGCAAAGAAGAAGGACCCTGAAGACATAATTGCCAAAAAATGTGATCGATGTTGTGATTCCACATTGTATAAAATATATATTATAATATTATACACAATTACCCTGATTGATTATAAATGGTGTTTTACTCTTCCTATGTTTTTGTTTCTACAGTTTATCATTCCTAAAATCATAAATTTGCTTGCTTTTAAGTGCGCATGCGCGTAGTATTTTTTGCAAAAATGTTACCTCTCACGGATGCGGATAATATGCGGATAATATGCGACGCATTTGTGTAGTAATGCGCACACTTGAGCCCACTGTGCTCTCACAGTGGACGCTACTTTTCCAACTCTCACGCGTGCGAGTGATTTGCGACGCATGTGCTGACTCCATTGAGTGGTTCCGCGACTTCACGCGTGCGGGTAACTCGCACGCGTGAGTCCATCATGGACTCAACGTGCCTTCAAAATGCTGTCTGGGAACCAATCACAGATTCGCTTTAAGCGAATACAGTGTCCTGAAGACAACACGTGGGGACAATTAGTACGGTCGAATTCGTGCCGCTACTTTAGCTGGAACTGCTCGAATCTCGATTCAACCGGCGAGGGACAAGTTTTCTTGCTCCTAATGGCGAATTTTGCGGATTCACGGGAAATCGCCGGTGAATCATCCGAACTCTCAGAGCCAGCCAGCAACGACGGGCAGACCGACCACGTGGAGGGTAAGCAAACATTACGGTTTCAATTTCTCTGTTACGTGAGCACGCGACTATTCCGCGAATCGTTCATTTTCGATTAATAAGACTTGACACGTATTCGACTTCTGTAATACAGAAGAAAGGCAAATCGCTGATCACTGATCGAGTCAACGTACAGTTCAAAAAATAAAAGTATTTCCATTTTTATGATTCGTTCGAGTTTAAATATCTGGTATAAGCAGTACGAATGCCGATCATATGCAAAACATACATTACAATCATTTTTATTTGAAGTTAAAATCCACAATTTTCGATTTAATATCGATTAAATTGATCGCGATGTATTGTTCCTAAAATCGACCTTGCGGTCCTTGCGGAAAAAGGGTGAATTATCAAATTCAAAACGGCGGCTTGGAACAATGACGCGAGTATAATATACATTATTAACATTTTGTTAATTATGTATTTTCAGAAAAGATTAACCAAGAATTTGTAGTTAAGGACTGAAGAGTGCGGATTCTTTGCTCTGCGAGGAAGTTATCGAGCTTAATCTCGGTCTTTTTGGGGTATTAAGTTCATCCTTAAAATTGTCGCTGGAAGACAAGTCTCCGATTGCGCTTGTCCCGGAAAGTCGAAAGGAAACCGAGCTCGGTCGACAGGAATCGGAGCCGGATCGTAAATTGTTAATCATCTTAATTATCGACGTTTGATTACTATCGTCCATCTAAAAAAAAATACATTACATCCAATTGAAAATAATAAGAACGCAAGTTCAGACACAGTTTCATGTGACTTGTTATTTAAAATAATGAACCTTCAATAATTCAATAATTTCCTTCAAAAAATTAAAAAATTAAAAAATTTCTAACAACTTACAAAAATTGAGAAAATTTTTATTTTTTTATCATTTTATTTTAAGAAAGAAACAATAAAAGCTGAAACTCTATCTTTTTTTACGAACACTTACGTTCGAAAAAATAAAAATAGCTACCGAAATGGCATCAAAATAACATTAAAATAACCTTAAAAAGGAAAAAATTGAGATTTCTCCTCGAGAAATAATACGGGACACTTGTTAATATTTCGTCACAAAACTACTTACTTTAGTTGCAATTAACTCGAAAATTAATCGATCGAAACATAATATACACAGACGACGATTTTATGGAGGAGTGAGAGAGACCGAGATACTCCCCGCAATGCAGCGCCATCCAGTGACCAAAAATCGACGGTCACGTGACCGTCTGAAAACTTTTTCTCGTCAATTCGGAATGTGAAATCCCCCGAAACTGGACACGGCACCCTTACCCAAAAACACTGATGAACACTAATGGTAGAACACTAATCACTGTTCCATTAGTTTTTTGGGCAATAGTGATCAATAGTGCGAATAGTGACCAATAGTGTCATTAGTGCAAATAGTGCTCATTAGTACGCAATAGTCGGCTTTTATATTCAGGTTCAGAAAAGAATAATCCATAATTGATTAGTAACAGAGAATCAACTTTAATTTCTTGACTTATATTACAATATCAAAAGCAGGATTTCGGTCTTACGAATCTGCAAAACACATTAAATTAACCTATCCTAACCTATCCGCTTTTTGAAACCCTTGAAACCCATTTGTCCGAGGAGGCTGGAATTCTTGCGCTTCGTTTTTTGGAACCTCGAAACCTCGCCGTTCCGGGAAATGCGCTCGTCCTCGTCCATCGCGCTCTAAAAAAAGGACATTGTTTTAGAAAATTCGAAAAATTCGCGATCTAAATAGATCGAAAAATGTTGTTTTTTTTATGCGCGTTGCGATTTGGGGCTTGGGACCGCGTCCGAGACGACTTTTTAGGTTTTTTTTATGCTTTTTTGGCTCTGGGTTTTTGGATTTGGTTATGGAAATTTGGAGATATGCGAGGAATGAGGGTCGAGGGTTTTGGAAACTTTTGAGTTTGACGCTGCTCTTTTTTTGAGGGAGAGAGAGAAGGATGGAGATACTCGAAGAGCGCGTTCTAAAACTTCGCGATTTTGTTTTGCGTTTTTTATGCAATTTTGCGAGTTGATTAATGTAGTTTTACAGATTCTTTTTAACTTTATTAAACAGATATATACTGAATTGTGTTAATTTGTTTCTCTTTCACATATTTTTCGATGTTTTTCAGGAAGAGAAATTTATTTCGATTTTCCTTGTTTTCAGATTTGTAAATTTGACTACGTAAATTAGAAGATACAAAAGAACTTTTGAATTCACCGCTACTTTTTTCCGATAGCCTATATTTGGAAGACTTCCGAGTGGAAAAACTTTCTTTTATATTATTCTTTAACTTGTTTCCATGGTATTTTACCAGATGTGTATTTGCAACACTGGCTACTTCTTGTCACAGCAATTTACATCCTTCTTCAAGAAAAAATAACAGAAGTTGAAATGCAAAGAGCAAACATGGCTTTGCAAAAATTCGTCTCACAAATTGGCGATTTGTACGGTAAAGAATTTTATAGATTCAACACACATCTGCTGTTGCACTTAGTTGACTCGGTAAAACAATTATTTGGAGCCTTATGGGCGACTTCAGCCTTCATTTATGAAAGCCAGAACGGTGTACACGTGTTAGTCAGTTTGATCAAATCTGCTTCCCATGCAGTCCTTGAGCAGATATGTAAGTTGTATCTCCGTTCTCAACACTGAGAAAAATTTGCCCTGTAATGTCAACAAAGTCACACTTGTATGGGGCATTCTTGTTAGCCCCACAATGAATTCCGTTTTACGCTACAAAAATTTTCCTGTTACGGTAACAGTAATCAGTTCTTGTAGCGCTAACATGAAAAATAATTTTATCGTAACAAAAA
>JABFQM010003243.1:0-12304 GCA_022816865.1 Zelostemma sp. ZL-2020
CTTTTTTGAACGTCTTTCGACTTGAAATCAAGGAGCATTCACTTGAAAAATCCTTTTCCCGACAAAATTGACCCTTTTATGCCTTTTTTCCCGAGCGGTTGTGGCAGCGGTTGCGAACTTGCACAAAACAACCGCCACAACCGGTTGTGGCGATCTGCTAGGGTTCATTTTGGAAAATATTGAATCTACGATATCGCTGCGCAGGAACAAAGAAAGGGAAAAAGAAGAATTAGCGGAGCAGCACGAGGCGGAATTGACCCTGTACAAGCAGAAAGTGAAGCACCTGATGTACGAGCACCAAACGAATTTGGCGGAAACCAAAGCGGAGCACATGGTCGCTCTGAAAATGGCGAAAGATGACCACGCTGTTCAAGAGAGCGAATTGGTCAAAGACAAAAAGCAATTGAAGAAGACGGAGAAGGAAATTGAACTGTCCCACGTCAATGAAATACGAGCTGTGAAGCTGGTAAACGATTTTTACCGCGGTCACGTTTTTTTATCGTAAGAATGAAAAATGGACACCTTTGTAAATGTTCAAGACCCACGCGGAAGAAATGAGCAAGATAATGAAGAAATTCGAGTCGGAAGCGATGGAACTGGAGCAGAAATACGAGCAGAAGTTGACGAGTCAGTACGAATCCTTGATGCTGAAACATCGCATGGAAATGACGGAGGTCGAGGAACGAAAGGACTCGCATATTTCAGAATTGACGAAGAATCACGAGAAGGCGTTTTTGGAAATGAAGAATTACTATAACGATATCACGATGAATAATCTGTCGCTTATCAAAAGCTTGAAGGTACTTTTTATTATTGAACGTCGATTTGGTATTTAATTTGCACGTGTGAATTGCGTCGAAAAGGAACAAATGGAAACGATGAAAATTCACGAAGATCGATTGGCTAAACAAGTGCAGCAATTAAGCAACGAAAACAAGAAATACGCGGGAGATTTGAAACAGGCTCAGGGCCAAGTCGCTGATTTGAGTCGTCAAGTTGGCAATTACGAGAAAGATAAACAGTGCTTGGTGGTAAGCGTGTTTTTTTCGGAAAAATGAGAAACGTTTTTTCATGTTTTGTGTCTTTTAGAGCACCAAAAGACGATTGGTCGTTGCGCTGAAAGATCTGGAACAATTTAAATGGGAAAACGAGGTTCTCGAATTGAGATTCGCAAAAGTGAGCATAGTCTTTTAGGTAAATAATTGTACAATTAATAAATGCTTTCTGGATTGCAGTGCCAATCAGAACGCGACGAGCTGCATTCGCGATTCGTGTCTTCCATTTTAGAAATCCAACAAAAGACTGGATTGAAAAACGTGCTTTTGGAAAAGAAATTGGAAAAAGTGTCCGATTTATTGGAGCAGCGCGAGACGCAAATGAGCAAAGTTTTGACCGCTGCGCAGGCGCATCCCGATTCCCTCGCGGAAGTGAACAATAGACTCGAGGTAATTTTTCACGCCGAATAAATGGTTTTGAAATTTCGAATTATGATTCTTTCGACAGGAAATGCTAAATCGGAAAAATACCGCGATTCGAGACCTTCAGTACGAGCTTGTTAAAGTGTGCAAAGCGCACGACGATTTATTGTCGACGTACGAAAGAAAATTGCGACAATACGGAATCCCCGAAACCGATCTCGGCGCTCAGCCAATGAGAAGTCGAGGAAGAAAACCAGGTTTCGTAACTGTCGGCCATTAATTTTTGTACAATGTTCCACGCGCTCGGAAGAATAAAAAGAATTTCACATTTAGAATGTTTTATTTTGTATGATACATAGAAATGATATACAGTGCTGTTTCTTTACCAACATTACATGAATTTATCACAGAGAATTTAGCGGTAGGTATGGCATCAATATCTGAATGTCGATTTTTCGGGTCACTTTGAAATACAATTCATTTTTCTCACGAATTACAGTTACAATACAATTTGTTCTCGTACAACACGTAAATAAATTCACTACTCATCAGGTCACGTGATTGACAATATAAACAATCATTAAACATTTCGAATATTGCTTTCGATCGAAATCCCAACAGGCAAAATTTGTCACAACTAAAGTTCGAATTCTGACTGGAATCAATATTTTTGCCACTTGGAGTATTTTCACAAAAGCAGATAGTAAATACTGTACAATGCGATTTGTATAGATATAACTTTATAATATAATATATATTCATTTCTTATACGAGTATACGTATTTTCCGAATTTTGGCACAATAAGAAAGAATCACAGATGAAATCATTGTACATTGTAAGAGTCATACAAGGATAGTGTTACGCTATTTTTCGTTAACGAGTCAAGGCGCTACTTTTTTCTACAACGACGAATAGATATCAACAATTTATATATTTATCATACTTTCTCGCCTAATACTGCAGACATTTTGCAAACTTTTGGAGAAACCAATACATTTTTCAGTGCCGTCGAATCTTTTGATTTGTCGATCAAAGAAAGTTCCGATTTTGCGTAATCACAAATGGTCACAAAGTAAATATTTCGTGTAAATCCAATCGATAAATAGAATCTGTTCTTGCGAATGACTAAACTATTTGACACTATTGTTTCCGCATAATTTTTTTCGATTTGTCTCGTTTCGTATAATTTTACAGGCGTAGAAAAAATATCTGCTTCATCGACAGATGTGGTCCATCCTTCTTTTCTAATTCTTAAATTCTCGCGGAATTCTCGTGGCTGCTTTCAACCTTTTCTACATGATTGCATCTCTTTTTCCACCGACAAGGAAAACTTTCACAAAATCTATTTTCTTGGAAGAAATAAAACGACCTCGCTAAGTGCGCTCTCTTATTTCCTTATCAGTTCTTGAACAAATCGGAATAAAATTAAACCAGTCAGATCTACTCTACTTTTTTTAGAACTCGTCAGTAAAAACCAACACGCATGTTTGCCTTAAATGCTACGTTTTCTTGTACCATAAGCAGACTTATGTTCGTGATTTATGACAAAGAAAAACGTGCTGTGAAACTTCAACGATATTTACATCCGTATTTACTTGGCATGAGACTACCTATTATAATTATCGAAACTTGTTAATTTTTGCCTTCTTAAATTGCCACCTCAGATCACAAAAGCAGGTTTCACTATTTCCACCTATTCCACATCGATTTTCATCCCAAGAGAATATAACTCATAAAAAAATTTTGATTCTTCCACGTACTAGTTCTACATTTCTGGAAACTCCACGTGTAAAAGATTGGCAACGTTTTCATGGTAAACTTTCGCAAATAGATAAGGATTTCATGGCTCCCTTTTTCTCCCTACGTACAAAACTGCCCATATAGAAGTACATTAAAGGTATCAGTCGTTTTTTTTTTGCTTAGAGTGAATGTTCAATGAATATATTCGTAACGTGCATAGAAAACGTCTCAACTTTTCAAGAATAAAAAAAAGAACTCATTTTCCCGAACGTAATGAACGAGCTCTCAAAAAAGGAGATCTTCGTCTATCAAAAAGTGATGTACTCGTCAACATAATTAATCGAAAAAGTGATTAATTCATCACCTGCCATTTCGGCAGCGCCTCGGCGATGAGATAAGCGGAAGAAGCCGAAACATTGTACACCACGGTTTCTCCCGCAGCCAAAATCGCCCCGATAGAGCCGTAAGTGCCGTAATCTATGATGCTGTGATTGCACGTCGACAAAACCGCGAGATCCTTGCCAGGACCGCCGCTGGAATCCGAGACGAAGCTGATCTTGTGCCGCTCGCTGCGAAAGTGGTACTTGCACCACGAGATATTGTCACTGGTTACCAGGAAAACGACGTTCTTGTACTTGCTGGCGAAGTAATCCATGGCGTCCATGTAGTATTTGACGGAAGCGGGATGGACCTTCAGTTTCCGCCAGAGATAACCCACGTAATCCGTCCTGCGGACATGCACGCTCACGTACGTTGGATCCGTCAAATTGAAGCCCACTGAAACTCTTCTCAGCACCGTTTCAGCGTGGGATCTCAGGCTTTGCTTGAACGTGAATTCGCGCCGAATGTCGTCCAGGTCGATTAAAATCAGGGACCAGTAGGCTGCATATCTGAATCGCGGAAAATTTTTCGTTTTTAGAAGGACGAATAAAAATTGATTTTACTTCGATTCAAAAACCTTGGAATAATGATGTTCTGTTCCGTACTGTTCCACTCGTTCAGAGAATTCACGATTTGATCAGTGCTCAAAGTACAGTGCCCGATGTTCTTCAAAGAAGGAATGCTCAAATTCTCAAAGTGCTCTTCCAACGTTTTTAGTATGCACCGGGGAACGAAAGCTTCCAACCCCGTTCGCCTATAATCAACCACAAATCAACTCTTCCCTTTTCTGTAAAAATCCAAAACAAAACCGCGAGCACTTCTGAAGCCGGAATTACGATGGTTATGACGGGACGGAACGGAACGGCACGTAAAGGTCTGGACCAATGAGCGCGCGAGACGGGAAGCAACGCAAAAATTTGACTGGTCCAAGCTTTCCCGTTCCGTTCCGTGACGTCACGTTCCGCCATCTTAATCCCCCGAAAATTCGAATGATCATAATTTATTTCCGCGTTTGATTAAGAAAAAATGGATTGTACGTTCGGGTATCTGGGTAATTGTAAACCATGGAAATCTACCTGGCTGTGGCCCAAACGGAAGCATATTCCCAGATTTGATTCCCCAGTCGACCACCCTGAGCCGCCGAAACAATCCCGTACTTGGGACACGGTGTCACGGGATTCTCGGGAGGCGATGTCCTCGGGTTCTTGAGATTAGCGTGGCAGAGAGCCTGTTCGTAGGCCGAGATTTTGACGCGCCTCGCCGCCGGGCTGGACGTGTACATGGGAAAGAGGAAGACGTGGACCACGAAGACGACGAGACAAGCGCAAGCCGTCGCAGTGGCAAGAACATGCTTTTGAGCGTGACTCATCGTCCCGCTCCGGAGGTGCTTCCAATGCTCTACGTATGGCTTTTTTGCGTATGTTTACGGCTTTACAACCCACCGTATCTTTTTCTTTTTTACTTCACTACTTCTGTTTGCTTCACTACTGCTTTCTACATGTATTCCCTCGCTCTGCACCCGACCCGACGCACTAGTCCGGCATTTCGGCTCTACAGGCGTGCCGCCGCGTCCTTTGCTTTCCGACGGACATCTTCGTAATGATAAGGTCATTAATGATGGACGGATGGATCGTTGGGGCCGGCGATACTTTGGGGTGCATGCGGTTTTTACGCCTTGGAACACTCTTTTGTAAGGTTCGAAAAATGCGGGTTTTGGGGGTTTTTCTTAGTTTTTTGTGTGTAATTTATTTACGAATGATTAATTGATGATGTTCCAAGGTTTTATCGTTTTTGAAGCTACTTCGTTTATCATGCAAATTGTGAATGACAACGGACTGCATAAAAGCGAAGCGAATTTACGAGTGCGACGATAGCGCACATGCAAATGAGTTCGTGATATGTACAAGTATGACGTGTTTTTCGTCTAATGACGATTGGACTTGAGAGAATCGTGAAGAGGGCAACGTGTTTTTCGCGAAAAAAATGAGGAACTTCGCTTTATGATCGTTATTTTTATTTTTATTTGATGTCGTTTTTTTAATTGGAAAATACGAATATGGAGTCGAATGACGATGGAGAAAAAATTTGGTAGATCAACATTTTGGAGGGTTGAAATTTTAACTCTGGAGTTTGAAAAATTTGTAAGGAAAGAAACAAGAAATTGAGGGTTTTACGTTTTTAATTCGAATTGAGCACCAGTTGAAAAAACAAACCATAATTATCGATACATCATAAATTTCGGAAAGTTGTAAAATTTATATTTATTAAACCTTTGACTTTGTTTCTAGAGCAACAAGCGGTCGATTTTGAGAGATGAATGACAACGGAATGATCAGCCTCGTCAAAAAAATCGCCTTTTTCGAAAACATGTCCCGGAAAAATGGAAAAATAACAGGAACGATGAATAATAAAAAAAGGCAACAAAAAAATACCATGGTTGCAAACAAACCATAATTATCAATACATAATAAATTTCGAAAAATTGTAAAATTTATATTAATTAAGCTTTTGTCTTTAATTTTGTTTCTAGAACAACAAGCGGTCGATTTTGAGAGATGAATGACAACGGAATGATCAGCCTCGTCAAAAAAGGTCGCCTTTTTCTAAAACATGTCCCGGAAAAATGGAAAAATAACAGGAACGATGAATAATAAACAAAGGCAACAAAAAAATACCATGGTTGCAAGACTGCCTGCGAAGTTTTATGTGTTTGTGATGTTCCAATTAAGTGAAAGCAACTTTCAAAGTAATTACATTTAATGTTACTTGCGCTCAGTTGAAAATTCCGTACAAATAAGCAGTCGTTCCTACGCCTCTCCATTGTGCTTTCTTTCCAAATGTAAGAGATCAATCGAAATGCAAGCGGCCCGCGCAACTTGCGCGGTCATACTCGCGCGCATTTCTTCGTACTTCAAAAAATTTGTGCAAAATCAGAGCAGATAACTCCGGTCTAAAACGATCTTCCAAAGTTTCCTCGGAAAAATGATGTAAAAATGGCAATTAACGACGCGGGAACTGGTTGGATCGTTACTTCAGCTGCTGACGATGACAATAATAATTATTCTCGTCGATCGAACGATTGCCAACGATTCATTAATTAATTAAAATAACCTCACCTGCTTTAAAACGACCAAAAATCAGTTTAGAAAGAAGAGAAACGAAACCTCCGAAAAAGAATTGTGACGTGTTGCCGAGCCATCAAAAAATGCTCTTCTCACAATAGTTTGCGACGGAATTTATGTTACGAGGCCACATATCTCAGATCTTTCTTTCTTTCTTCCCTTTCCCGTTTTCTTATTTCATTGCCATGCCCAAGGTGAACCAGTTTTTTTTCTTTGCAACAAATTTGTGCCCTGAATCGGTATTTTAACTGACAGCGAGTGACACATAAGACGTGCTGGTTTAACGAACTATAACAAAAAACGAGCCTCGCGAAAATTACGCGAAATTTTTACATTCAAACTACGACTCCCTTACAATTTTTCCCGGTCAAAAAAGTTGGTAAAATCATGCCGGTAATTGTAGGTATTGGCAGGGACGTCGGAGCTGGAAACTCGAGTAACAATCACGTTTAATTTGTTTCTTTTTTTTTTTTTTTCAATGACGAGGGCGCGTAACAATTATGAAATTCCTGCAGAGCCCAGAGCGCTTTACGCACTCACACACTTGCTGAGCTACTCCGGACGGAATCCTTTCTTTACGCGTTCAATTAAAAATTTCATGCCGACAAACCGCAGTTTGCTTCTGACTCTCTTACCGTTTCGAGTTACGCGAAAATACTTGTTCGAGTTCATGACTCGAAGCGAGTTTTACAAAGTATCAAAAAGACCCTCGATTCCATTCCATCGCCGGGAATAAATTTTGAAATTGCTCAGAAAATTGAATCCAGAATTTAGCTGGAGAAAGACATGATCAAAATATCGATCTTGCTCGTCGTATTGGTAATCTTCAGTTTGAGTGAAATCAGTTTTGGAAGATGCACGAATCGTTCCAAACGCGCTGGTGAGTTACACGAAAGATTTCGGTTCTTAAATTCTTTTTTATCGTTATTAGAGGACAAAAGGTTCCGATGAAGAAGTTAATCATTCGAAAACTGTCAGAAAGTACTTGCATTATTCATCACGAACGCATGCGATTTATTGTAATTGCGCTTCATTGCAAAAAGATCGCTTGAGTTGAAACGATAATTCCTCGTTTCCGATTGTTTTCAGCGCGCACATCAGATAGCTACGATAATTTGCATTAAAATTGAGAGACGGTGACAGATTTATGCGCGGTTTATAAACAATTAGTCATTGACGTTCTCTCTTGTACAACTGCCCACGCATTTTCCATTGTATCTCGTAAAATAATAAACATTAAATTCTAATTTTTATAGAAAATGGATACATTCTGCGAAGTTGTCAAGCCAGTGTGCAGTTGACGCGAAAGTACAGGACGAACATTGATTCGGTGCCGAAAAAAAGGACTGAAAATGTAGATTTTGCAAAAACTGCGAATGCCGGTGTGACGAAACACTCGATTAGCGTCGGAGGAAATCCCGTTCTGCACGTTCGAGACAGTAGAACTCCGCACGCGAAAGCCCGAGAGATGACAAGAGGAAGGAATTTGAAAGACTCTCCTTTCAAAACAATCGACGTGAAACCTACGGCCGAACATGTGCCTCAGATTTTCAGGAAAAAAGAGTCGTTGCCTATGGTAGCAGCTGATTCGGCAGAAAAAGATGTCCATTCGGAGCCAGTCATTTATGTCGTCGAATCGTTGCATTAACCAGCTTTGTCCTCGTAATCGCTCATAACTATTTGTAAACTTTGGCAATCTGAAAATTTCTGTAGAAAATGCTCTTGATGAAAGGATTAATGGACGCTTTAGTTAACAGATTTTTATTATAAATATGATATTTCTAGTGGTAAACTTACAAATGGTTTGCACAATATTCATGTTTGGATCGGCGCCGCGTGAACGGATTCAGGCAAGGCTTTTATTTCAACCTGGAATTAAATGCATCAGATGGTTTTGAATATTGTTGAGTTTTCAAGACGCTTAATTCCTTTGTGATTATGTTTTTATACAATAAAGTTATAAGGGAAGAGTATACCTTTGTCACTTTCATTGCTACACCTTCCGGTAAATTTCTTTGAATGTATTCTAAGAACGTATCAGTCGTGGACTCGGTGAGTTTAAGAAAATCCATGTATCGGTAGTACGTTCGAATTTCATATTGCACTCGGTGCTTTTTGTGAATGTGCTTGCTCTTCAAAACAGTGAAACGCTCGTGAACTGCCTTGTATTTCCCGTGGGCCTTGAGAGGAGCAAAACTGAAAGGACCGAATATTATTCGTGCTCTGTACAAATTATATTCAATGAACAAAGATTACAATGAAGAAATCCTCACTTTCTGCCGACGGGAATCCCTAAATGTCCCGCTGCAGTGCAAGAAAAAGTTCCGTAACTTTTGAGAACTTCGGGGTCGTTCCCTCGGACCTCGATTTCAATTTTCTTGAACAATCGATCTTTTCTAGGCTAAAAAAATAAAAGAATTGAAGTACAATTATCAATTTGCTGGAGTAATTATGGATTTTTAATTACTTACTTCTTCATTGAGAGCCACTTCCGAGAAAAATCTATTTTGAGAAAATTTTTCGAGAGAAAACAATCTCCCGTTTTCCAAAAATGAGAGGTTATTTCGGACAGCGGCCTTTCGGAAAACATGAAAGAATTTTTGAAAGTGAGACAGTTTTATTAACAGTAAAATCAAAGATACTCGATAATCGAGTGCAAAGAAGCAACGCGTTTTTTATTTATCGTTTATTATGGACAACATAACCTAAATTTCGAACCGCATTTTTTGAACTCACCGATAAAAAGGATGTTATGTTGCGCAGCATTGCTATATTTTTAGGATAACGAGGTTTTGAGCGTTTATAGCATTTGTTTAATAACTAGTCCGGTCGTTTTTCTCTATGGGAAAGAAACGTCGAGTGAAAATCACCGTCCCGAGTAGTTCACACATGCACGTGCACACACACACGCTGAACAGACACACAGCTAATTTTTGTAAACATTGATGCAACGTGTTTCGTACATAAAACGCGATAACAATAACTGAAAATAGAATTAAACAATGTTTGGAACAGTGAGAAAAATCACAAGGATTCGGGGAAAATTGTTTAATGCCTCGCCTGTTCAGAAAACGTGTATTAATCGACCAAAACAGTTTTCGTCGTTTGTTCATCATGATTTAGGTTATAATTGTTCAAATTCGAACAATAGTTCTGTAGTGAAACAATTACAAAGAATTCCTTTCTCGTCTCAAGTCAGTAAACCGAATAATGAGTAAGTTCACTTTTTGTAATTTAAAAACCAAAAATAAAAAAAAGATCGATTTTTATCGTCAATCTCGGAAAATTTGACGTTCGAGATGAAGTATAATTTTATTCGTCAAGCGAAACTTTCAGAGAACTCGATTCTATTACTTTCGATAAAATTTCCAACGAAACCTTGGAATCGCTGTCCGATTATTTCGACGAGCTCATGGAGGCAGCAATTCACCTGGTTGATGCAGACGTATCGAATAGGGTAATTTTTTACATTTTTAAATTGTATTACTTCCTTTGAAAATTCATAAATTCCAATTTTTTTCAAACACTTACGAAAAAACGAGTGTTTTTTTTCGAGACTGAAAATTTGCGTTTCAGGATGGAGTTTTGACCGTGAAATTCGGAGAAAAACATGGAACGTATGTAATTAACCGACAGACGCCCAATAAACAAATCTGGCTCTCTTCGCCAAGGTCGGGGCCGAAACGGTACGACTTCGTCAATGCCAAATGGGTGTACAAACGCGATGGACGATCCTTACATGAACTTTTAAACGAAGAAATACCCAGCATTACGAAAAGCAAAGTAGTTTTTGAGAAATGTTCTCACAGTGGCATGGAGAGTGATAAGAAGACTTAATTAACGATAATGTAAATTCTGTAAATTGTATGTAAAATATTGCCTGTAATAAAGGTTTTTAAATAATAGAACTTTATTGTAAACAATTTATTTAGATTGCATATTTAAATGATTTCGTAATAAAATTGGTTTTCAATTTTCATTTGGCTTTATTGAAATTATTTCAATATTTTTTTAAAAGGTGATCGAGATATAACGAAAAAATGCGTATCAAATTGTCGTTTGAGAATCATTCGCAAAATTTGTAATTAAATATCACGAGATGACATTTTGAAACACGTGCGCGCGCATGTTGCGTGAGCGTGCGCGTCACGTGCGACAACTTGACAGCACGTGTGCGTCGTATATATTTTTCATCTTAGTTATCAATTGTCAAGTACAAACGGAGGATTCAGCCGATAATGTAAATGATATCGTGATACAACAGCGCACGATTTAAGATAACATTCTAGTGCTAATACAAATCGAATTGAATCGTGATTGTGCCCGGTGGCTTGAAAATAACGATGTCGTTACAAAACGAGGAACGTTTAAACAAAGTTTTGGAACTGTTGTTATTGCCGAATTACAGTATCGCATCATCCACGTATTTCGATCTTCTGTTAACGCACATATCGGAACACTCGAAAAATAGTAACTCAACAATGATCTTGTTTTTATTCCGCAAACGAAATAAACTTTGTTGTCTTAACCTCAAATTCTTCCGAGTATTTGCCAAAACTCAACGCGATTGAGTTCGATGAACATTTATTCAGATGTCAAATTCAAAATACTCGAAGATTGATTACTTTAATTGCCGATGCAACTTGACCTTTTTAATTTATCGAATTTTTTCAATTTTAGCTTTTGTTTAAACGAAACGAAACAGTTTCGAAAATTTATCTTCGTAAAAGTCGATTCGATTGAAAGTTTCATTTCAATTTGACAAAAAGTTTGTTTCGTGCGAAATGCAATATTATTTATTAAAATTCTGATGACTGCTTTTTTATAGGTGCCGAGTACCATATCTATCGAACATGGGTTCCGCGAGCTCTCGATACCTGGAAAAACAACAACTCGAAACCCTGTCAAGCGGTAGCGACTTTCACCCTAAAACTCGTTGGCTTGGTTGCTGAAAACGAGCTTCATTTCCAGCACTGGCAAAAGGACGACGTTTATACAAAATTGTTCTCCATCTTTGAGCTCCAAAAACATGATTTGTCAGCATCCATCAAAACAGCTTATGTCACGATGCTCTGCAGTTTCCTCCCGCATCGCAGCGGGCGAGAATGGATCATACAATCCGGTTAATTTTTCTTGCTTGTCCCCAAACTTCCAGAATTCCTGTAGCTAATTATGCAATTGCTCAACAGGAGTTTGGAAAGCCATCGTAGATTTCGCTCAGCTGAACCACACAATCTACGTCACTCGAGAATGCAAGAAATTTCTAACGCTGTTTTTGGTCTCGGAGTGCCAGAACGTTCCGATATGCGAGAAAGTAATTCTGGCGATATGCGCTCCTCTGATAAACACCACTTTGAATACTCAGATCATTCCTGCCCTGGAGGATTCTTACATGGACCAAAACAGGATACTCTGCGCGACTTTGGATTTGATAACTTACATTTTAGAGGAAACGATGTTCACAAATGTAAACGCCCCCGTGCCTTTGATGTTCGAGCGACTCGCGAACCTGGAAGTACGAGTAAAAGCGCTCTTCGAAGCCTGTCTGAGTACCCGCTTTCTACAGCACGTGCACAAACTCATAATTTTGATAATATTCATGAAACTTCAACAAGGAATCAGAGGAAAAGACAAGACAATCG
>JABFQM010003244.1:0-12305 GCA_022816865.1 Zelostemma sp. ZL-2020
CTTTTTTCTTATTGCATTTCATAATTAAGGCAAAAAAAAATTTTGTTTTTAAATTTTTTTCTTTTAATGTTTGGAATTTTTGAAATTTTTGTTGTTGTAATTGAGAAACTTCGAAAAATACAACGTTGCATGAAATTTACCTAAAATTTCGTAATTATCGCAAAAAACTTACATTTTTTGAAATTTTTGAAATTTTTAAAATTTTTATTTTTTTTCAATTTTGTAAAAACGAAAAATACAATATTCTGAAATCTGGAAATGAATCACTTTTTCCTTGATTAATTTATTTCTTATGACATTTTATAATAATTGCGAAAAAAAATTTTTAATTTTCATCATTTTGACATTTATCTCAATTTTTGTAATTTCTGCAATTTTTCAAAAATTTCCCAAAAACTTCGAAAAACACAACTTTCTATGAAATTTACATAGCATTTCGTAATCATCGCCAAAAAAATCAAATTTTTCAAAGTTTTCATAATTTTCAAAATTTCAATTTTTTATATTCAAAAAACCGAAAAAAACCCAAAATTTCATAAAATTTCCAAAAAAAGAAAACGTTCCCCATAACCCATAAACTGCGCCCCCAATTCCACAATCATTTCCAAAAACCTCAAATTTTCCAAAATTTTCATAATTTCCAAAAAGCCTATTTCCCTAAAATAATTCAAAACCCAAAAACCCCCAAAATCCTCCCAAATTAAAACAATCCAAAATTCCACCAATTCCACAAAAAATAAACCTCCAAAAACTGTCTCAACATTCCAAATTTCCCTCTCCCCAAAACAAAAAAACAAACCACCCCCAAAACTCCCAAAAACTCACCTTGATCAGCATCCTCCAAAGTCCGCTTCAAAATCCTCTCCAAATTCCTCGGCATCAAACTCCCAATCCCAATCCTAATCTCTCTCCCCCCCAAAAAATCCAGGACCGATCCCCCGTCCCTCCCCCACTCCCCAACCTCCCTCCCTCGAACCAAACTAACCCCCTCAAAAATCTCCACCCTCTCCTTATCCGCAGCCTGGACCAACAACTTCTGCAACACTTCCCTAATAATCCTGATCCCATGGCACGACAAAGAATCGTCCCTCCTCTCGCAATGCCCAGAAAAGCCATACCAGCTCGTCGAATTCCCCCCAACCCCGCCCCCCAAATTGCCGAGCAGCACCAGAGCCAAAGCCCCAAAAATCGGCTTCATATCGCAAACGATCCTCGGACAAACTCGAGCCAACGAATGCGGAAGCCTCGGAAACAATAACGCTTTTATACGAAAACTCGGCTCGCGATCTTCTTACGGCTGAGTAATCGTTTTTCGGTGAGTCCCCCCGTATTAATCGCGACCTCATGTTTCTTATTCGGGAAAGCCTTTCAGAGCGTTACGTTCCGTCCAGCATCCCGAGAAGATGGGAACAACGGGGCCCCCGGTAATTGCTTTTTGTCGCGTTACGTTGCCCGATTCCCCTTGATGGTTTTAATCAAGCGCGGTTTCGCGGAACGATTCCATGCTCGGTCGATTGGAATTGGATTCTTCCGTCATCCCGGGATTCGGGCTCGTGAGTTTGCCAGGTGATGCGGAAAAATTGGAATTGGGCGGATTTTAATTACCCCGCTGGCACGGATTTTTGGGCTTTCCTTGATTTTGAGTGACACCAGCTGGAATCTGGGCCGCATCCCGGTTTTTGGACTGGTTTCGAAGGATGTTAAATGATGTCAACTGGTACCAGCTGAAATCTGGGCCTTATCCTGGTTTTTTAAACTGGTTTTGAAGGATGTTGAATAGTGGCAACTGGTACCAGCTGGAAGAAAAAGTTGGTACCAGCTGGAAAAGTTAATATCAACTGGTACCAGCTGGTACCAGCTAGAAGATTTGGTGCTAACTGGTACCAGCTGGCAAAGTTGGTAATAACTGGTACCAGCTGGAAAAGTTAGTACCAACTGGTACCAGCTGGAAGAGCTGGTGCCAACCGGTACCAACTGGAACCAGCTGGCAAAGTTGATACCAGCTGGTACCAACTGGTACCAGCTGGTACCAGGTTTTTGGACTGGTTTCGAAGGATGTTAAATGATGTCAACTGGTACCAGCTGGTACCAACTGGTACCAGCTGGAAAAAGTTGGTGCCAACTGGTACCAGCTGGAAGAGTTGGTGCTAACTGGTACCAACTGGTACCAGCTGGAAAGGTTGGTACTAATTGGTACCAGCTGGTACCAACTGGTACCAGCTAAAAAAGTTCGTACCAACTGGTACCAGCTGGCACCAACTGGTACTAGCTGAATTCTGGGCCTTATCCTGGTTTTTTGAACTGGTTTTGAAGGATGTTGGATAGTGGCAACTGGTACCAGCTGGTACCAGCTGAAAAAGTTGGTACCAGCTGGAAAAGTTGGTACCAACTGGTGCCAGCTGGAAAAGTTGGTACCAACTGGTACCAGCTGGAAAAGTTGGTACCAACTGGTACCAGCTGGAAGAAAAAGTTGGTACCAACTGGTACCAGCTGGTACCAGCTGGCAAAGTTGATACCAGCTGGCACCAACTGGTCCAGCTGGAAAAGTTGGTGTCAACTGGTACCAACTGGTACCAGCTGAAAAAGTTGGTACCAACTGGTACCAGCTAAAAAACTTTGTACCAACTGGTACCAGCTGGCAAAGTTGGTACCAACTGGTACCAGCTGGAAATAGTTGGTGCCAACTGGTACCAGCTGGAAAAGTTGGTACCAACTGGTACCAGCTGGTACCAGCTAGAAGAAAAACTTGGTACCAACTGGTAACAGCTGAAAGAGTTGGTGCTAACTGGTACCAACTAATACCCGCTGGCAAAGTTGATACCAGCTGGCACCAACTGGTACCAGCTGGTACCAGCTGGAAAAGCTGGTACCAACTGGTACCAGCTGGCAAAGTTGGTACCAACTGGTACCAGCTGGAAAAAGTTGGTACCAACTGGTACCAGCTGGAAAAAAGTTGGTGCCAACTGGTACCAGCTGGAAAAAGTTGGTCCCAACTGGTACCACACCGCAAACTTCCAAAAACTCTGTTCGATTCTAAAAAAAACCCTCAAAGATCAAGATTTTCGATCCAAAAACCAACCGTCACCAGCTGGTTCCCAAGATACCAACCGCAAGTTCCAAAAAACTGGATCAAATCTTCATCACGCCGAAATGTCCGATGACAAACGAGATTCACGGCTGAAGAGCCAGCGATGGCCTTCGACGGGGACAAGGAGAAGTGCGAGAAACGGGAGAAAAAGAAAAGAGAAGATCATAGCGAGAATCTAGTCCACGTCCGCATGCCTTTCTCTTCTGTCCCACTTCCCTCTGTTCTACTACCCATCCGCGCGCCCGGCTCGCCAAGATATAACCGGAGTCCCATCAAAAGCGTTCATTCGCCGCCCGCGAATCGCCGACTCCGCGAAATATATCCCATTTCCCCGAATTTCTCAGCCGTTTTCAAAACCAACGATTTTCGATTCTCCCGAAGACTTTCGAAAGACCTTGGGACGAGGCTTCGCAACCTTGGGAATACGCCGCGTTTGGGCCTTGTTTTTTTTTTTCGCCGTCTACGTCAATCCCGGGACTTTCTCGGAGAAAATCGGCGCCGGTGACGTTAATGACGTTTTCTGAGCGAGAAAACGAAAGTCGCTTTTCTCCGGGACAAAAGGGGTCGCGTTCCGGTTCGGGTCGATCCATCGATCAGGCGTCTTTGGATTCGGACTTGTCGAGCGGAGAAAGCGCTCGGAAAGGAGGCCGAGGCATTCGGATGGAGATTAACACGGGCGGACGGATTTCGTGATTTTCCCTTCGCTTATCGTGCCCATCGATACGGATTCTGGGCTGTTCCATCGCGACTTTTCCGCGTTTACTCGATGTTCGTTGAAGGTGAAGTCGGTTTTTTGGAATAATGAATTCAGAACACTTTTCGGCGGAAAAAAATTACTTTATTGGTAGATTTTGAGGGCGAACTTTTTATTTTACGATACAAGAATTCGTGTTTCGGACTATCATTTTTTGGTTCTGATTTTATGAAGATGCGTTGATGTTTTGGGTTTAATCTGGGTTTAAATCGGATTCGGAACGAGATAGAAGGTGATTTGACCTAGATAAGATCATATTTTTTAATGAAGGATGATATCAGACTTTGGATTGAATTTGGAACATGATAAGACCTGATTCGACCTAGATTAGATGAAACATTCCATTTAGAAGTTGAATTGAAGATGATATCAGGTCTTATCTGAACCTTATCAGAGTCTGACTAGGATTTGGAACAAGATACACCTGATTTCACCTGAATAAGATCAGAAATCATACTTTGAAGTGTAGTTCAAGATGATATCAGGTCTTATCTAGACCATATCAGAGTTGAAATTGGATTTGGAGCAAGGTAAAACCTGAATAAACCTAGATAAGATGAGACATCATATTTTGAAGGTGATGTCGAGATGATATCAGGTCTTATATGGACTTTATCAAATCCTGACTAGAATTTAGAACCAGATGGAACTTGATTCACCAAGATGAGACGAGACATCATACTGGGAAGTTGGATTTAAGATGATATCAGGTCTCATATGGACTTTATCAGAGTTTATCTAGGATTTAGAACAAGATGGAACTTGATGTCACCTATATAAGATCGGACATCATGCTTTAAAGTATAGTTCAAGATGATATCAGGTCTTATCTAGACCCTATCAGAGTTTCAATTGAATTTAGAGCAAGGTAAAACCTGAATCAACCCTGATAAGATGAGACATCATATTTTGAAGTCCATTTTTAGATGATATTAGGTCTTATCTGGACTTGATCAGAAGCTGACTAGAATTTAGAGCAAGATGGAACCTGATTTCACCAAGATAAGACGAGACATCACACTGGAAAGTTGAATTGAGGATGATATCAGGTCTCATATAGACTTTATCAGAGTCTATCTAGGATTTGGAACAAGATGGAACCTGATTCAACCCAAATAAGATGAGACATCATGTGAGATAGTTGATTTAGAGATGATATCAGGTCTTATCTGGACTTTATCAGAGTCTAACTAGAATTTAGAGCAAGATGGAACCTGATTTGACCAAGATAAGATGAGACATCATATTGAGTAGGTGAATTAAGGATGATATCAGGTCTTATCTGGGATGCATCAGATGTTAAACCAGATTTGGAACCAGCGTATACCTGATTCGACCCAGAAAACACTCGATATCAGACCTTATTTCACTTATAAACTAAACCTGCTGATTCATCGCTCCCTAATCGCCGAATCCGCATCCAAACCAACAACAGCGACCTCGCTCGACCCTCCATCACCCTCCCCCCCAGAATCCTTCACAAGATATCGACGTCTCGCGTAAGAACCGGAATCCTGATTCGTCCCCGGATCCGTCCAAAAACACTTGAACCCCCCCGACTTTCCGGCCCCCGCGGAGCCCCCGGAAAGTTTGCTCTCCCGGAAAACCGGATTCCCGTCACTTCCGGTATCCGCCGACCGAAAACCCGGGTAGTACTGCACGGCCTGCAGATACGGATCGCGATTCCCGGTCCCGAAACTCGCCGCGCCGTCCGAGAATCTCGGCGACTTCGATCCCTCGAGTTGGGGCTTGATCGTCCGTCGATTCAGCAAGTAATCGTACGTCAACAACGGCTGTTGCGTCGCGGCCGAGTCGAAGCTCGGGGTCAGGACGGAATAAGTGTCCTCCGTTTTCCACCAGGGGCTCTTGTTGTTCATGAAGTTCTTGAAGTTGAACAGGGCCGTCAGCGCGAGGTTCAGGTTCGTGGCCACGAAGTTCATGATGCCGAGGAGGGCGATTTTCGCGAGGAAAATCGGCAGGAGGGCCATGAACTTCATGCCAAGGGCAGCCAAGGTCGGAATCAGCAGCATCTTCCCGATTAGGAAGGTCCCTGATCGGAGGTTGGAAATTAATGACCTTGACTTCTAATATCGATGGTACCTGGCCTGATATCGGGTTGACCTGATTTGGAACCTGATGAGGTCGAGTTCAGACCTTCAATCGAGACATACGTGGAACGTCGAGTCGAATCAAGGTCAATATCAGGTCGAATTTCGGTGTGGATATGAACAAGGTCAATCAAACTTGAACAAATCAAGATTCAGCCAGAAACGAACCTTGAATTAACAGATACAAGAGATATCAGGTCATTCAAGGTCGACATCAGGTTTTTTCTAGGTCTAAATCGAGGTCAAACACGTCCAGACCTGAATTCGATTTAGATCAGACCAGAATCAACCTTGAATTGACAGATAAAGAGATATCAGGTCATTCAAGGTCGATATCAGGTTTTTTCTAAGTCTGAATCAAGGTCAATCACGTTCCAGACCTAAATTTGATTGAGATCAGACCAGAATCAACCTTCAATTGACAGATAGAGGGATATAAGGTCATATCAAGGTCGACATCAGGTCAAATAAGGTTTTATCTAGATCCTGACCTTATTTCAACCCAAATTCACGTTTTAGGTCTGGTTTTTTTCACAGACCTTCAAAATCAGGTCGTATCTAGGTGAAGGTATAGGTACGGGTCTAGATCGAGGTCAATCAGGTCTGAAACTCGATCAAATCAAGATGTAGCCAAAAGTAAACCTTGAATAGACAGATAAACGAGATATCAGGTCATTCAAGGTCGACATCAGGTTTTTTCCAGGTCTAAATCAAGGTCAAACAGGTCCAGACCTGAATTTCATTGAGATTAGACCGGAATCAACCTTCGATTGACAGATAGAGTGATACAAGGTCATATCAAGGTCGACATCAGGTCAAATCAGGTCAGTTCTCGATCCTGGCGTGATTTGGGCCCGAATCACTCGGATTTAAGGCCACTTTTTTCCACACGGCAGAACTTATCGCAAGGTCAACGAAAAGGTCATTTGGAAGCTCGGAACTTACGTTTACCTGGGGACAATTCGAACATATCCATCCGGGATTCGTCTCTCTCCACTCGAACACCCGTGACACAACGAACGATAACACAGAGCACTATCAGCGCCTTCAGTCCGCGCCTCGACTGCATCGTGCGGCCCGAATCTCGGAATAAGCCGCTTCCGGACTTTTTTTCTCGTTTTTATACATCCTTAATTGCGATAATCGCCTCGCCGTAACGAATTGGGATAAACGCTTCGCGCACGCTGGGCAAGCATCACGCTCGTTGGGATTCCAACGAGTTCTGAGTACGCGGTTACGCCGCCCACGCGAGAATGACCTGCGCTCATTTTCCCGTGCACGGTAACCGGTGCGCCCGGACCCATCAACGGTCAGGCCGCGCGGAGATCGACGGCTCTTCGCCTGCATCGATTTCCGGGAACTCGGCGATTATTCACGCGCGAGGAATGCAAACGGCACGGATTTGGATAACGGCGAGCCGACCGTTACGACGCTCCGCGCGAACGCGGAAAGGACGAACGGAGAACTCACCTTTCAAGGTCACGACAAGGCGAGGATTACGTAGAAAAGAAACATAAATATTTATTACAACAACAGACAACAATTCTTATCGTACAATTCCTTTCGCGGGTTAATTAAGGCAATTAAATAATAGGGGCATGCGAATTAATACCTACGTCTCAGTCTTCGAGGATTCCCGGGCGGGAATGCTCGTTCAAGGTCAAGGGTCAAAGTCTCGCGCGAGCTCGCCGTCTCCCGGTTTAAACCGGGAGTTCGCGAGTCGTCGGTTTCGTCGCGTCGATCAGTCCAGTTCGCGAATTATTAGGGGTCGGAGTGTCAAGGTCAAGGTCAAGGTCGAGCTCATTTTTTCACGTGGGCGGAGTACGCGAGCTCGTGGGCGTCGGAGGTTCCGGGTTGGTTGTGGAAATTCCGGGCCCAGCCGCTGGAATAAGTGTCACCGTGACCTCCGCCGCCGTGGGACTCGCTGAACGAGTGACTCGCGGTGTGATGGGGGTGGGCCACGACCTCGTAGGTCACGTGCTTTTGGTGGGAGAAGAGCTTCTTGAGGCCGATGATGCCCGCGAGGAGGAGGGCGATTTTCGAGAGCAGCAGGGCCTTGCCGACGAGGAGGGCGAGGCCCTTGAAGGCCAGGCCGGCGATCAGGCCGATTTTCAGGACCGCGGTGGCCAGGAGAGGGCCCATTTGGCTCCCTTTCTTGCCGCGACCTGAAACAACGCTCGGTGAGTCCGGCTTTCTCGATTCCAACTCGTTCGGGGCCTTGATTGGGCCCGGTATCTGAGTTTTTTTTGGATTGAAGGTGGAATCGGGTGGTTCAAGGTCGAATCTAGGTCGGGACTGGGCCTTATCTGGTTCGAAATCAGGTTTACCTGAAATTGAACCTGATTTGGGCCTGATATCTGGTTTTGTTGGGATTTGGTTCGGATCTAAGGTGAAATCAGGTCGAATCTAGGTCAGGGCTGGAGCAGATCTAGTCTGGAATCACGTTTACCTGAAATCAAACCTAATTCGGGCCTGATTTCTGGTAAATTGGGTCAGATATCTGGATTTTATTGGGATAAAGTTTAGGTGAGAGGCGAAATTAGGTGGTTCAAGGTCGAATCTAGGTCAGAACTGTGCTTCATCCGGTTCAAAATCAGGTTCACCTGAATTTGAACCTGATTTGGACCTGATATCTGGTTTTTATCGGAATTTGGTTTGGATCTAAGGTGAAATCAGGAAGTTCAAGGTCGAATCTAGGTCAGGACTGGAGCGGATCTAGTTGGAAATCACCTTAACCTGAATTCAAACCTGATTCAGGCCTAATTTCTGGTTGATTAGTGCTGATATCTGGTTTAGATCTGGATTCGACTCGAATTAAAGGGCGTTCAAGATCGAATCTAGGTCAGGATTTGACCTAATTTAGTGGGGAATCAAGTTGACCTATAATTGAACTGAATTCGCGCCTGATTTCTGGTGATTTCAATCTGATATCTGGTTTGAATTGGAATGAGGTTAGGATTCAAGGTGAAATCAGGTAGTTCTAGGTCGAATCTAGGTCAAGACTCGACGTTTCCTCGTGGGAAATTAGGTTGACCTAAAATTCAACTAAATTTGGGCCTGATTTATGGTGATTTGGGTCCGATATCTGGTTCTTGTTGGAATAAAGTTAGGATTCAAGGTGAAATCAGGTGGTTCTAGGTCGAATCTAGGTCAGGATTTGATCGTATCTCGAAGGAAATGAGTTTCACCTAAAATTAGACCCCATTGGGGCCTGATTTCTGGTGAATTGGGTCTAATAACTGATTTTAATCAGGATGAGGTTTGGATCAGGTGTAAAATCAGGTGTGATGAGGTCAAACTAAGGTCAACTAAACCTTATACAGTATTTAAATCAAGTTCGCTTAGTTCAGGCTCAATTTAACTCAAAAATAAAGTGTAAGGTCAAATATAGGTCAAATCTAAGCTTCATCTCCATACCCAATTTAGGAAAGTTCAAAACAGCACGACCTTGACTCCGAAACAAAACATCAGGTCAATAATGCACCTGTCATTGACTCAAACGAGGTCACAACCGCGCCTGATTCTGCCTGAAACCCGGCGAACTCAAAAAACCGAAGCTCAAAATCAAAGTTCCTCACCGTCCTGCGCCGCGTTATCAGCCCGTTCGATGGAGAGTCCCAAATTCAAGGATCCGCTCTCGTCCTCGGAGGCCGACACGACGACGTCATCCTCCGGTAGGATCCTCCACTTGATGCTGCGCGACTTGACGAACGCGTAGATCTTCTTCGCGATGAGATCGAGGGCCTCGGATTCATCGTCCTTGCTCCTGCCGGCCTCGAAGCTCACGACCTCCTCCGTCGCCTGGCTCGTCTTCCTTATCTCGATGTCGTCCGTCAGCTCGATCGACGCCTTCTTCAGCAGCTTGTTCATGTACGTAACGAGTTTCAGCATCACGCAGCTGCTTATGTCGTTCTGCGAGCATTTCGCGTTCAGCTTACGCAGCAGCTCCTCCTCGTACTTCGCCCGATCGCTCGGCGTCACGGGCTGCTGCTCGTGGACCCCGATCTTCTCGATCTTCTCGACGGGACTGGCGCGCGTGAGTCCCAGAATGCAGAGCAGGAGTATTCCTAAGATCGCTCTCATTATGGCAAGCTGCAAACAAGTCGGGCATTCCCGAGTATTTTAATCGCGCCCGAAGTCTTCCGTGAAATTTATTCATAAGGCCCAGATTCGGGCCCGATCTAGGATAACGCCGGGCCCAATAGTCACTTTGCAAACTCGTAGATCATGAGGCTCAAATCCAGAAAACACCCCGATGACATAGGGCCCAAAACTGGAAATGGGCCTTATTAAGGCCCGTATAAGGCCCAATCTGGAGTATCTTCCACGGATGCTCCGAATACACCAAAATAGTGTATAGGGCGCCTCGAATGAAAGAAATCAGAATTGGGCCTTATTCAGGCCCGGATAAGGCCCAATCTGGATTATCTTCCACGGATGCTCCGAATACACCGGAATAGCGTACCGAGCGCCTCGAATGAAAAAAATCGGAATTGGGCCTTATCCGGGTCCGGATAAGGCCCAATCTGGATTATCTTCCGCGGAGGCTTAGAATACGCTAGAATAGTGTATTGGGCACCTCGAATGAAATTAATCGGAATTGGGCCTTATCCGGGTTTGGATAAGGCCCAATCTGGATTATCCTCCGCGGATGCTCCGAATACACCGGAATGGCGTATGGAGAGCCTCGAATGGAATGGGGCCTCATCCGGGCCCGGATAAGGCCCAAGGAATAGCGGGCGGAATCGGGATTGGGCCCCGATTTCGGGGGCCTTGCACAGGGGACTCACCGTTCGGGTGAAAAATCCGAGTAAAGAGCTCGCACGACTGCCGTCACCTCGAACCTTGGCTTTGGCCCTTGATGCGTATCAGGCCCAATTTTGATGCGTGAACGAACGTGGCAAGGCTTCTGAGGCGCATTCCGCCTTGAGCAGTTTATATACGTAGATCTCGCTTAGCAGATTACGCGGAGCTACCTCCCGAAAGAGGTGTGCCGGGAGGGGAAGGTGTGTAGACGGCGAATGGTGGGAAGAGCTCTCTTGCACGGGTCCCCGCGAAAGACGAAGAGGGAAGGAGCCGGGATCGGGGAGTAGGCGCTGCTTTTTTAAATCTTTCCGCGGCGCGCGAACTGGTTCCCAGGCCGCGGTTGCGGGATTAGTCGCACACACGCGGCGTTACGCACTCGGGTGTTAACGGATGAGAAGCAGGGGAGGATGGACGGGCGAATGCGCGGAAGGGAGAGATTGCGAGGAGTCGGCAGCCGCGAGAACCGGGTCGGAAATGTGGAGCACGCACGGCGTCGTTTTCATCGCCTTTCCGATTCAAGTCCGGGGAGAGACCCGGGCGCGGACGCGATCGGTGTAACCTTGATGTTTGGCGCGCTGTTTGGGAGGGTTGGTTTTCTTCTTTTTTGCGCCGGGTTTGCTGGGCTGGGGGGGGTTATTGGGGCGCGGGATTTATGGTGATTGGGGTTTTGGGAATTTGTTTGTTTAACAAGTTTTTATTAACAATTTGTGATTTTTTTTTAATGCGATGCGCTTTATTGTTTAAATTAATGAAACTTGGGTTATGAACAAATTGAAATTTGTTGGGATTTGTATTTTTTTATTGTTTATAACAATTAATTTGAGCTGGTTAATAATTAATATTGTTTGATTTGCGAAACAACAAATTATTTTTATAAACAAATTATTTGTTTGAACAATGTTTGGATAAACAAATTGTTTGTCGACGTATTGTTTATAAAAATTAATTTGTTTATGAACAAATTGTTTGTTAACGATGATTTGTTTATAAACAAATTGTTTATGGACAATAATTTTTTATAAACAATTTGTTTATGAACAATTATTTGTTTATAAACAATTTGTTTATGAAAAATAATTTGTTTATTAACAAATTGTTTATGAAAAATAACTTGTTTTTGAACAAATTTTTCATGAAAAAGAATTTGTTTATAAACAAATTGTTAACAAAAACAATTTGTTAATGATAAATAATTTGTTTATAAACAAATTGTTAACAAAAACAATTTGTTCATAAAAAATAATTTGTTTATGAAAAATAATTTGTTTATAAACAAATTGTTCATTAAAAGTAATTTGTTTATGAAAATTAATTTGTTTATAGAAAATAATTTGTTGATAAACAAATTGCTATGAACAATAAATTGTTTATAAACAATTTGTTTATGGAAAAATAATTTGTTTATAAACAAATTGTTTATAAAAAACAAATTGTTTATGAAAAATAATTTGTTCATAAAAAATAATTTGTGTATAGACAAATTGTTTATGAAAAATAATTTGTTTATAAACGAATTGTTAACAAAAACAATTCGTTTATAAACAAATTG
>JABFQM010003245.1:0-12298 GCA_022816865.1 Zelostemma sp. ZL-2020
TACCTTTCAACGTATGCGTCACAACACTGCTACAAACTGAAGAAAGAATTGATTGCATGCATAATACTCTAGATAGTGTAGGTGCGCCATCTCTCCCGCACGCGCCATCTCTCCCGGAATTACCCTACAGTAATAATCTCATTATTGGAATCACATTGTACATTTCATATAACAAAGGAATTTAGCTCACATTTATATTCAACTAACTGTAACAAGGGTCAGATTCATAGATGAGTACCCTTTCCATTTCTCCTAAATTCTTCGTTCATCTCTTTATTGAAAATTGCAACTTTTATCCTATTCCTACCCAAATTTTTCAAATAACCAAATAAGTCGTTCGAAACTCCGTACATTTTTTGAAACGTTTGTATTCATTTGCTCGACGGTTGATAACATTCGTGTGTTGTTGGCTCAGGAGAGTTTAGAAACGTAACGCCAACAAACAGAATGATTCATGAAATGCCAAGAAATAACAAGCTTTGCCTGGAAGGGTCAGGAATAGTTGAGCGAATTGAATTTTTTTACTAAATAATGAAGACGGCTTCAGTTCTGTATAGCACTACAGAATTTACCTTCGAATAAAAGATTAAAAACTTTACAGTTCTCTTAAAATATTGTTTACGTGTACGATATAAAAAGGTCAACAAATTTTAAAACTGTAGAGGAAGTCATTATAAAACTTTATTATCCAGAAATTCTCAATTATCGTAAACCGAGAGGATTGCTCATTGTAACAACATTTTTCCCTTCAAATACGGAAAATGCAAGAGTTTTTACATTCAAATTCCGTCTTCGAATAATTTATATTCTACGCATATATCTATAACGCTTGGTGTAGTAGTTTTTCTCTTTGGTCTCGTATGACCTATTTTCATAAAAACATACCCATAGAAAAGTTTCTCAGGGTCGCTGTGATAGAATAACTTTTCGACTCTAAAATCCATATTCATGACTACCTGTGAAAATAACGATAATGTAGCAGGTATAAACGATCATCATTCCGGCTTCATGTTCAGAAAAAAGAACTGCTGTAAAAAGCTGTAACTCTTGTTATGTCAGTTATCAATTTCAAGTGTTTCAACATGATCATTCAATATTCCATTCCCGTCATCATTTATAACTTTACTCATAAGCGAACCAACCAAATTAATTTTAATTAAAAGCGACTTTGAACTTTAGTACAAATACTCAATCAACATTAAAGACAGTATCATCGAGCGATTAAATTTGGACTTTTAAAATTTCGCAACAATATTGAAATGAAATGCATTTATTACAGGCAGAAATGAATCGCCTGAGGTGTACAAGTTTTGGACTTGTTGACATCATCAATCATAACCAGATTCAGCCATGTTTGAAACGTACTTATGCGGTGCGTGTGGAATCGGATTATATCAACTGCAGACTGTTGCGGAAAACGAGCTTACGAATGTAGCGAAGGTTCAAGACGCCTGAAAACTCGTCAGCATGAACACATTGGCTGTGACGTGGGTCGCATAGTTCTATAATCGTTTTATTTCGTCACAATAAATGTGGCGGAGCCACTCACAATGACAACATTTTTCTAACTTTGAATGAATTTCCGTGCAATGACTTGGAATTCAGTTAGTAGGTCGGTTTTGCAGAAGCTGAAAAATCGAGAAAAAGACGAGAGCGAACAGAGTTGAAATAGGACGGAGCTTACGACCTTTAAATATTACAGCGGACCAGGGCGAGTGGTTCTACATGGGAAAAAAGTTTTAAACAGTGGAGCGATCTGGCATGGCAGGGTGTCTCTGCCACGAGCAGACGTCGTTATGGCCAACGGTTTTTATACGAATTACAGATGAAACACGTGTGCTCTCATTTCGAGGGCTTTTATTTAACACTTTTTTCCCATAGATCTCGATGCTTTTTCATTTTCGAAAACTTATCGCTGCATAATTAAGGTCTTTACCTACGAGTATTTCCCTAAAATTTATACAGTACAATTATTTTAACACGAACTAATATTATTCAGCGCGAAAATAAAATGCGGAACTATCAACACTTCGAATGAATCGAATGAACGTGTTTTCACCTCAATATATTTTGATATTTATGAACTGTTTTTCAATTTCTGCTTTTCTCCAACAGCAAAGCTTTTACGCTATGATAACTTGCGCGAATGTGCTGCATAAACGAACGGATCATGACGCGACAGGCCAGTCTCGTCCGTCATTCTTTTCTCGTGAGACGTTCCTACCTTTTATACTCCCATATCTTCTCCTTTCACTTCCTTTCTTTCGCCGGCGTGCTACTGCAACGGCATTTATAACACTTTGATATATATTGAATTCCATTCGAGACCGATAAATCTATCAATTTTTTCAGTGGCAGATGAACGTAAGAGCGTAGAATTTCGTCGCTGTATCTTCTTAGTGGAAAAGAAATCTCGAAGAATGCGAAATCTTGACGAACCGAGGAATAAATGAAGGAATTGCACGGACGACATTTTGTTTGAAATGAATATGTATTTCCTTCCTGGAATTTAATAAAAAGTTTTGTTGAATATAGAAATTTCGTCGTCCACTTATACGATTTATAATCACGAAGCACTACTTTAAATTATCACTGGAAACCCAGAGCATAGATTGAATTTGCGGAGAATCGATACGGGAAAATAACTAAGTTCCCTCAACCGTCATGACATCACCCCAGAGGCTAAGTGATGAACAGCAAGCTAAATTTCATCACATTAGCAACGTCGGTATGACAAATAGAATACGTTGTTATACATTGATTCCAACTCATTTGAACTTATATATATAAAATTACTAAGTTTAATCTCGAATTTTCACTTTAACTGCCGAAGTAGTTTTCCAGCACGTTAAAATTGAATGAGAAAGAACATTACAGTTCATTTGAATTTGATGATTTTACGCTACGTTCCATTTGTTTCATCGGCCGTAAAATAATATGAAAATTGCTAGTTTATCCTACTTAAGATGACTCGACGCGAAAAGTGATTTTAAGACGTATTAACCCTTTAAAAAACGTAGAGTTCAGAAAACTACATACGAATCAATCGCGTAACGAATTATGAATCTTTTCACAATTTTATCAAAATTGAATTCGATAAAAACTTTCAATCATTGACTATCCCACTATGAACTGTGCAATCTACACGCAAACTCTGAATTTAATTTCCTCTTTCAATCGTTGATCTGCGGCAGAATAATAATTTTTTCGAATATACTCGAATTGATTGGTCGGATGAAAATAATTTGTAATTCATATTTACTCGCTCTTCAAGCAAATTGGAAAAACGTCCCAACAACTAATTGCCTTCTCGTCGATCGAAGACATCGAAATTATGTAGAATGGCGATGCTATTGACCTATTAAGACCTACTTCTAAACTGGCCGTACAGTAATAACTGAACTTTGAGAGTCAACTTATTTCGGTCCAACACGAAAAATAGAACGTTTTTTGTTATAGAACTGCATTTCCGGCTACGTAATAAACCAGATCAACACAAAATCCAGCCAAACACAAGAACAAGTCGAGCATGTAATTCGATTCAATAATTTCTATGCGTGAAGAATCCAAATAAATGTTTCTACTTGGTCGCCTGAAATCGGTGCGTTTTTGCATCAGTAGGCACTAATGGGTTAACTTGCTGTCCAAAAACTAGTTAGCTGCTTCACAATTCTCTAGCTCAACCGCACTTTCAGCAGAAAAGAAAGGGTTTTGAGAAGAATGAAAAACTTCAAAGCAAGAATTTGCTGCAAAGATCGTTCACAAAGAACCACATATTTACTTTCCTGCTCGTTCTAAAATAGACTCGCATTTTTATTAATTTTCAGGATAGATTTCTCATATAAAGGAACGGAATAATGAGACGGAACATCTTAGAATATAAATGGTTTTTGTTTTTACACGCTCGAGAAGAGAGACATTGAAGACATTACATTTTGCTCGGTGACTCGCTTTAGCGAGCAACTCGTCTCCCAACTTTTTCCAAGGTCAAAGCCCCACTTGGTCTTCTTGTTAACCTTTACTCGAAGCGGTTTTTATTACATTTTTCCGCGTTTGCGAACAACCAGCGGAGTGACGCAATCTAATGCCAGAAAACTCGGAGATCTTGTAACCGTCGTAAAGTTCGGTTTTTCCAGAAAGAATCTGAAAAACGAGCCACGCCAGTTTTCTGTCACCGATGAAAGAAAGCATCGATCCTCTGCCAATGTCATTTCTTCGTCTGATAAACGAAAGTTCTGAAGGTTAAATTGAATTTTCACTGTAACATTTGACACGCAAAATCGATAGTTCCAATTCCCTGCCAAGGGAAGAAATTTCGCAAAATTACAAGTCATGTAAAAACTTTAAACGAATGAAATTGCAGTAAGATGCAACAATGAAGGCCTGCCATTTTTCCAATGCATTTTCCTCAAGAACCAGCCATGATTTTGTTTTTCTGGAGGAAAGAGGCACATGTGTTCACCAAATGTTCCACTGAGATACAGAAATGTGGGGTTGTTTCAGTATCGGTCGGATTCAGTATCGGTTTATGGTGCATTCCGTGATAAAACTGGATGAGGCCGGATCGTATCAGGTGGAAGAGCAAGCGAAAAAAGTATATGAGCGGTGTTGCGAAACATTGAAAATAATTACTGGCGATCCAATACACTACGAGCAAAACTTTTAACTTGAAGTGGATAAAGGAGGAGATAAATCAGGGCTTAATTCTACTCGCCGAAACGAGCCGAATAGCCCAGACGAAAAAATGAAGTAGCAGTTTGCAAACAAAGAACCCAAATCACCGTGCATTAATAATCTTCCACTTTTCGGTCCATGAATTTGAAAAGCACAGTCTTTGATGAAATTCATTCAATAGAAAAGAAGTGAAAAACTGTTCGACGTGAATCGAAGTGAAAAATGGAAAAACATAGGTGAGATCTGACGATTCAACTTTCTCGTGCTTATTATTTTTTTATATTCGCAGAACAAAGACGAAGGCACTTGTGATGTACCGAAGCCATAAAGTATACATGGTGTTGTTTCTGAATTTATCGCAACAGTTTATCTTAACACGTCGTGTCCGTTTTTGCATGGGGGGATGTTTTTCACGATTTTCCATTCATCTGTTTGTCTCCAACCCAATTATGAATTCCAGCAGGTTCGTGCCCGCGTGTTGCCGAACCTACGACTATGGGTCAAATTGTTATTTGTCCGGTGAACGATGGGCTTGAAAAATTTAGCTTGCACGAGCGATAAATTTATCGTGACAAAGAGAGAAAGAAGTCGGACAGCGGAATGGGCAGCTGTTTGGATAAAGAGATATTGATTCATTTTGCATTTTTGAGAACGCTCAGTATTTATACGAGAGAAAATTTGCATTATAAAGTCAAAAATGCATGCACACGATTGTCGATTATTTTTTTACAATTTCAAATGAATTTTTGATCGGAAATATTTTTGTATAAGAACTCATTGGAAATATCGGAATTTCTGCTCCAGTTACATTAACGTGATGGACAAAGATTTTCGAAATATTCCGTGACGACGTTTCCACTTGGCAATAACATTTCGATAACTTATCATTGATATAATGTCCGAAAACATTGTTTCAAAAAGGAATGTGCTAATGGGAGGGTTGAGATCAACCAAATTATTATACTACGAACAAGTGCAGTCGCGTGTAACGAGACGTTCGTATCATAAATCTTAAAAGTACTCGTGGTAATAGAATTTTTTAGAATCGATATCCGAGTTTCCAAGGAGGCGAATCATAAGTAAAATACAGAGGGAGATTGCGCGGCTTTGCGCCAGCGCTGAGCCTCTTAACCCATCTCGCATCTATTTTTTCTCAAGCATGTCCCCCGTGCTCTTTTGGAATTCATAACTCAATTTCTCATGTTCAATTCGATGGCCTCGTTGAACATATAATTACTTCCGCTTCATCTTACTGTTCGTCAGACGTTACGAACTTCGATATCGAGAAATGATTAAATTCCAAAGTATCCAGAAATTCCTGAAAACGTCTTATTCTATAATAATAAAAATATGAATTGTCTATCATCATCGATGAAGTGATGGCATCAACCTTCGTAAAATATTAAGGCTTCCGGTTAAACTGGAAGATCAAAGCTGCTTGTAGAAGCTTTAAGACAATTGTTGTATTCATAAACTCTGAGCAGAAGTCCTATAGGTTTGTTTATGCATAGAACATCGCCCGTAATTGTTTTATTGCTTGTATTTATGCAAGCGTATTAAGGCAAAACATTGCATTGAAACTGAAGACTCGGCGAAATCAGCTATGAAAAGTTGGCAAGTTCGGAACTATAGTGTACCATAGAGACAAGGGAATCGTTTGTTATTGGCCACGTGGTAATAAGTTCTCCTTATTTTCGGATAAACGATGTTTTCGTCTGGCCATAAGAGCAACACACTACGAAGTTTATGGGGTAGTATTTAAAGGGATTCTTGCTCTAGTCCGTCCGCTCTTAATATTGCAACTCGATTTTGAAAGTTAAGCATCCTCGGATAACGTGATTCGAATAAAGATAGATAATTTCAAAGGCTGGGTACAACGCGCTTCTAAAACAGCATGTTCTATAATTTATTACTTCGAACGAATTGTCTCGCCGAACTATTGACAATAATTAAATAGTAAAATTCGGATTTGATGTACCAGAAACGCCAATCCTCATTAAATTCAGTTTTGAATTATCCATGAAGCTCTACGACCTAAATATTCTATAATTGGGATATTTTACCCTGCTTCAGTTCGAAATTCAAATAAATTAGCAGCTTGAATCATAGTTTTGATTAACTCCAAATTAATACCTCGTAATAGGTGTAAAAAAAACAGAACTTCGCAGGTAAAAACCCTACAATAATTTGAAGTTGTTGAAAGTAAAGTATTGAACTCAAATTTTCTGTTATAAAATCATGTGTTCAGAATTTCCCTGTAATTGATAACACAAAATGATAGATTTTTATTTTAATAAGTTCATTTCGAAATAATCTGATAAACTTCCCAAAATACATCATCCTCAAGATGATATGAAGAGAAGACAGCAAATTCCGCTTCACTGTATGACATAACATGAGGATATTAAGCGACACCTCATGGTGGATGACCGCAAAACTGTCAGCCGCAATAATTCATCCAAACTTCAGCTGCGCGTAGTCCTAAGATTTAACCAGGCTTAATTTTACACCATTCTATTACTGCGACCTATGTTGCTATTTCAAATCTTACTATACATTCACATTAAATCGATACGATTTGACAATTTTGAATTATAAATTACCCTTGGCGAAAATAAACAGGCATTATATCACAACTCTGAATAGATACGAAGTCGCAGAGATCGCATTCGATTCGTTATTTATCGGCCAAGACAGAAATGCATCAAATTTTCGCGAAAATAGATCCTCTGAATTGCAACAGGTTTCGACGTTTGGACATGAACGTTGATGAATTTCACAAAGCGCGATGGTGAAAACAGAAATTTGTAGTTTCAGTGAGAATAAGTTAGTCATTGAAATAATTCAAACACTTTGGAATATTTGACACCGTAAAATTTACCATCGAAATAATATTTTTTTACACAATTCCATCCAAAATTTTCCAGCCTTCCCAACAGCAAAATTCTTAAGTTTTTCAACCACATCATTTATCATGAACTCAAATTTCAATTAACATGATTTCCGAAGAAAATTTACGATACGTAAGGAAAATGGCCAAAATATTATCAAATGATTATCCGCGCGTTGATTGTAAGTGGAGAAGAAAACGCTGCTAAAGAAACCTTTGATCGATAAATTATAATTTGGGAATTCGAAAAATCGAGTTCGTTATTTTAATAAAAACGTCATAAATTATTAATGAAAATTTGGTTCCTGTCTTGAGCGTATATATTGCTTTGCAAATAACTGTGCACGCGACTGGTATATGGTGTTCGTATACCAAAAGCTCGTGGTTAATGCGGCGCTACGGCGAAGGAGCCTTTGCCGAGCCACACAAGTTCGCGGTTAATGTGGTTTCCAGGCAATGCATCAGACTTTTAACGCCCAGCATAAATTCAGCCATAAAGTCATGTTGGTTAATTCCGAACCGTAAAGCGCGCGATTCGTTGCGATCTTTATTTCGCCGGTCGAAGATAATTGGAGTTTATACAGTTAATCATCGCGCGCGGGCTTCGCTGGAGATACTATGCTTTCTGGCTGTTTTATGAATTGTTTCAAACAGGCTTTGCCTCATTTCTCTTACGATCTATGTCATTAAATACTACGCTGCACCAACGCTATGGGCTTGCATCGCTACTTAATTCGCTTACGCTATTTCATAGTTTTTCATGCTTATATTCTTTATTCCCTGTCAGCTTTTTCTTGCATCTACGCTGCATGAAACTCGGACAAAAAAAACGGTGGGAATTTTAAACCAAAATGTTAGAAACTATACTGTATTTTCCGTAAACATTTTTCTCCAAAAAGAGCTAAAAATAACTCATATGAAATTTATTTCAACGTAATGATATTTATTTTTAACAGGCTGAATCTACCGTTGACAAAGCTCATTGCATTCGAAACGTTGCGATCGAAACAACGAGGCTCAAAACTGGATTTGCCGGAAACAACGTTTTCCAATTTACCTGGGAACAACGATTTTACGCTGTTGCGTGTTGATGGATCAAAAAATTTCTCAACAATGACCGATGTGAGAGTATTTTCTGATAGGAGAGCGAAAAATGGTTGAATTAGAGGACGAACAAGCTCATAAAAAGTAGTGCAGAGCGCGATGGAGCTCGCAACTTGTGATACTGTACAAGCTCAATTATTTACATGATTCGGGGAAAACGCTCGATGAAGCTTCTCGACAGAGTACACGTGTAGACGGGTTTCGCATGTAGCAACGGGTTCATGTATCTCTATGGAACATAGCCGGGAAATCTCTCTACGAATATTTATGGGGGAACCCATGGTCCGCACGAAACGAGCGACCGAGTCTGCTAGTAAATACTTGCGCGTCGATAGTTGTATACAAAGGCGACTCGGTCCACTCGCGAAAACAGTTTGTGTATGCACATCACCGAGTGGTTACATGATCCCTGCTATGCGGTGAATCTAATGCAAGTGGGATTCGGTGGCTTCCTATGACAGGCACGGCAAACAAACGGACTCGTAAACTTTGAGCACACTTGCAATTTTCACGCTGATCATTTTACATTGCAATATTTTGCGATTAGACACTTGACACGAAGCTTAAAAGAAATTTGTATTGCATGATTCGAAGCTGATTTAAGGAACAAAGAAAAAAAAGATGAACCATTTTTTAGTTACTGTAATACTTTAGCTAACTGTTAATTGCGAGACTTTGAATGAACTGCAATAAATAAGCCGAGTATACAAAATAATTAAAATGACTTGTTCTTTCTCCGACTTAATTAACGGCGCATGATCAAATTTATATTTCAAAGAAGTTTTTCAGACAGTTTTTTCAGTGCACAATTTCATATTTTAATTGAGTGAAAATTATTAACAGGAAGCTTTTTTACAATTGCACCAAGCTAAATTATTCTTTGCAGTTCATGTAAATATGAACATGCAGCTGCAGAAAAGCGAAAATTAAAACGTTCATTTACATGAGCACGCAAAATTGCACGCTCTTCAAATTTGCTATGGCGAAAACTCAAAATTCCTTTTAATGAATGAAATGCGAAAATTAAAAATTTGTTTCACACCCTCGTACTTAAAAGTATGTTTTTCTTCGAATTTTTATGTTCTTCAAAAGACCAGAGCTTACAAAATGGGTATAATTTATTATCATCTCAAAAAACTTTTTTTAATAAATAGAAAAAGACAATAATCAAGCAAGCATAATTATGTTGATACTTCGATGAACGTCTCAAGCAATTTTAATATTTCAATAATCAGAGAAATCGAGTAAAACTCTCTTCGCTTCAACTTTATCGTGAGCATTTTTAAAATTTACGTACATGTATGGACTCGATAAATGAACTATCATAATTTGATTCCAAAAGATTATCAGAGCATCATAGAATATGTATATAATTCTTAAACTTACGTTATTTCTGGAGAACAATAATTGTACTCAATATCGGAAATTTGTACAGCATGCAAATGAAGGAAAATAAATTAAACTTAATCGATTTTCTTGGAGGTGGAGAAGGACGACGAAATTTTTATTTAGCATGTAATAAGGGTAAATTACGTCCGTTTCCCTGAGCCTCTTCTTTTATAACAAGCCATCTCGTTACGATCCCCGCTTAACGAACCAACATCTCTTTACGAATCTTAAGGTGAAGATTGTGTCGTCTTTTTCAGTCTCGGTGGAAAGGCTGCGAAGTTCGTCCCTCGTGTAAAAGCTCACCTTACTGCCGGTGTCAAGGAACTATCGCAAGGGTTATCATCGCAATTCTGTTGAGTTTCTCTCTTGCTTTTAGAATATCATATCTGATCTTTTCAAAGCACAAATACTTCGCGCCAAATACTCGAATTTTGTTCTGTGTTCACGTCGCGATGTATTTTTTCTGTCTACACTTGGATAAAAAATTTTAAAAACTTTAAAAATGAAGGTTTGTGTAATGATTGCCAGTGTATCAATTTATGTCAGCATTTTCTCGTAATTTGCACCAATTAAAATTGTGTGCTCACGAGTGTCGTGAAACCGTGATGAAAGGAATGATATGACCTTAATTCTACTTAATCTCTACCAACTGCAAAATGTTCATTAATTGAAAAAGAGAAATAACACCTGCACGGAAAAAAATCCATGACGTTTGAAGCATCTTCAATCAAAATTAAAGCAAAATTGTGGTACGAAAGTGGACTAGAGCAACATTCAGACATTTTTACTGAATGTTTGTGGTCAAAACAACAAGCTTTTAATTTTCAGCGTTGACTCAAATCTTCTAAAAAATGATTCATACAAATAAAAAAAAATTTTCTTTACAGATTTTGCAATAAAATTGTGGTAATTTCAGTTCGGAAAATCAATGACATTCACTGATTTTTTTTCTTTTGCTTAATTCAGATATTAGATTAATATAAATTTTGCTATGCAAATATCTTATTCAATGAAAACAATTGGAATTTTTAATTAACCTCCATTTATAGAAAAATTTGATGAGTTTTGAGCAACAAATTCGAAAATTGTTATCCTACCTAAAATACGAACTTACAACCCCGATCTATCTTGCCTATAACTAACGCACGCTATTTGCTCGGCTACGCTACATCCATACTTCACATCAATGATGAGTGCTAACATATCAGGAGAGCAACCGTTGTATATCTTCCTCTTCATCCAGCTTCTCAAATCGTCGAACAAATTTTTCTATAAAATCGAAGTTAAAAAATTGTTACTCGCGGACTACGGAAAATAAGAAAAAAGTGCACCATATTTCCTTCAACCAATGATTGACTATTTACCACAAATTGTCGTAAATAAAATTACAATCACTTGTAAAAGCAGCTCAATTTGTTTTACAACTGCGATAAAAACAACATAATACAAAATGCGTAATCGTTGCATGTAATTTACTCATTGGAATCCTTAAGCGTACTATCGCTAGTGTAAATCTCGTAATGTAACAAACTATAAAAACAAAAATAATTCAATAACTCAAGAATTCAATAGTCACCACAGTCGCCTATAATTTCTATAAGCTTCAGAGCATAGTAGATCATCGCGTTACATAGGGTAATTCCGGGACATATGGCCCACCTTTTTTCGAATTAGAACTGTAGCTTCCCGATTACGTTGAAAATAAAAATAAAAATTTCAATATATAACTTAAAGCCTTAAGCATGAACCTGCATAATTACTTTGACCCAAATATGCAATAACCAATAAATAGAACATTTTTTCGAAAAAATGTCAAATTGACCTCTTGCGAGATTGTCCGGGACATATGGCCCATGTTGTAGAAAGGCAGAGAAATAATTTTCAGAGTCTTTTTCTTTCAGAAAAAGACTTTAAAAAGACTTCAGTCTCTCTTAAAGACATTTTTCTTTCTTCTCTGTGGATGACCACTTTTTTAAGTTTCTCTGGATCCCATTTTTTTCGGGACTTCAGGGCTACCTTACGTTTATAAACAGTCGGCATGGTTTTCTACACAATTGACCTATTTATGTATAAATAATTATAAAAAATGCATTCAGATGATTAATTGATTATTAAAATAATATTTTAATAATTTTATTTATTTTTATTCAATTTTTATTTTATATTAATATTTCAAATCAATATGTAATGGAATTCAATATTCAATCCGATTTAATATTATTTCAAATGAATTGATATCGA
>JABFQM010003246.1:0-12291 GCA_022816865.1 Zelostemma sp. ZL-2020
TTCTTCCATACTGGCTTCAATGGCAAGTTTGACTAGTACATGAACTATAACACTAGCATCTATCTTTCATCTTATAAACGAAACCTCGAATCATTATTGGTTCATCGTAAAATTGGCCATGAGTGTATCTCGTTGGATGATTCCCATGTTTATCTTGACTCAATCAGTAACACATATATCGAACGAGGTATTGAATAATAAATTAAAATATAACTCCGAAACTCAGCACTTTGGAGCGAAAACTTTTGAGTTCATATTGTTTGCAGGCAAAACAAACCGGAGTTATTGTGCAAGACGGTGCATTGAACGTGAAGAACCGACAATATTCTTCGATCGTAATATAAATTTGCTTATACATATTTTGTATTTACTCCGGTAATCGCATGACTTTATCATCATATTTTATTTTTCAGTTCAGAAAATTCTCATCCTACGTACTCCAAACGAATGTGAAATTCACCGCTTGTGAACTGTTCTCATTGGACGGGTCATTTTTTTCTGCGGTTCGTTCAGCTCACGTTTATTTGTTTGCATCTAAACTGATAAAAGAGGATTAAATTTTATAATATGCTACAACTATGGCTTTCCCAAAATCGAAATTGAACGAATTATATTACCTACTTGTTTTTTTTACAGATGTTAAGTGCTGTTGTAACGTATTCAGGAATCTTGATACAATACGATCTAAGAAATAATGCTGCGAAGTGAGAGTGATGGAATTTCTCAAAACCGCTGTATCTGAGAACGATTCGTCTTTTGGATTCTTTAAATCGTGTATCGCCAGCGCTAACCAAGCTTCATTTTGAAAAGACCGATGATTGTTTTTGCCAAAGTTCACATGTAAACTGCTGTTGTACATCACATAATTTTGTGATCTTTTAGCGTTGATACGTATTGTTTATCGTCTTTGAAATCATGAAAACTTTTGCTGTAATTGACTGGAATAGTTCGCTGCGGTAAATGCGGTGGATCACAAAATATTTTATTCGTCCTTCGTCACATAATAAAAAAATGTGATCTTTCAAAAACAAAAAACTGCTGCTGTAGTGCATTATATAACTCTGCGATCTTTCTTTTATGCAAATATTGTTAATAGTCTTATAGATCACGAAAAATTGTTCTGTGATTGACTGAAATAGTTCATACGAAATGGTATTTGTTCGTTTCTTGTCAAATAATATCAATGATATCCAAACTATCGATTGCTTTTTTTTCATTGTTCCCTTTCGAAAAGAAAACTCTGAATTCGTTGAAAGTTAAGAGCATTCCGGAGTAGATTAATTACCGACCTTTTACATTGTTAAATCGGCATGTTCTAAATGTTGTCCGAATTCGATTTGACTTGAAGAATTCGTACGAAATTCAACATGGCGACAGATAATGTACTTTGTACGGTACGAAACTCGCAAATATGTAGAAAAATAACGGTCAGGATTCGCAACTTTTGTCTTCGAAATGGATTGCAAATCAGGAAGCATAGAAAAAGCAACTTCGAGAAAATAAATGTTTTCTACTAACGCAGTTTCCAATAAATTATGGGACAATGTTTCACTTTCGCGTTAAACGAAAACGAAAGCTCTAAGCTACGGGAAAAATGTGCGCGTCCGTGATTTAAAGAAAATCCAAAGTCTCGTTTTTAACATAGACTGTTTTATTCTTTTACAACATATATTATACTCTTCAGTAACATAGTATATATTCATATATTTGTTTCTTCAATGTGGATACGTTATTTTTGGTTTTACACAAAAATATAGAATCTATAGAATAAGTCGACGGCTAAAAGAGACTCAAGCAAACGCATTTCATAGACAAGCCAAGTCATCTTTGAGATTCATTAAGGTACATTAGTTACAACTCTGTAGATTTTCGCTCGTTTTTACCATTTTTAAATTACCGACTCTTGAACAAGTTTAGTTTCGCACGAAATAGATTGTTTACTTCAAAAATTAATTACGCATCATCATTAACAAACGTGGTAATGACAACATCGACGTACAAACGTAATGATAAGTTTTATGAGTTTTCTCGATGATGAAAGCTGTTCTCGTGATCGTAAAAGTAAGATAAAATAACAATTGACAACGTACTCAATACTCAAACTTCGCAAGTACTTTTTTTACCCGAATGTTGTTTTCTTCAAATAAGACGAAACCATAATTCTGTTTATTTAGCCATATACACACACGCATGGACATTTACTTGCAACATTACATATTTTAAAATATTCGTCATTTATTTGATCTTAGTATACTTTCATTTATCATAGTTTGAAACATTCATAATTTTACTTAATTAAAACTGAGGTCTTTCAGTTCTGAACAAAAGCTTCTCTAGTTTTGTATTTCGGAAAATTGACGTTGAAAAAGTTGCATCGATCGATGCCGGTTGCTGCGACTTTTGTGCGAAAAAGAAAGAATCTTAGTCTTCCCATAAAATACATTAAAATAGTACTTCAATGTTACTTGGTTTACTTGTTTTCCTTTCTTTCTCAATATATACGATCTGGCCAAAACGTGAGATTTTCCTCCACTGTTTTATACGTAGCAAAGGGTGAAATAGAGGTATTTGTTTTATTTTCAGTCCGATAAAATCTCGTGTACAAAAATCTTATTTGCAAACAATTGTTTCCTTATCAAAGCTAGAACGTTACAAACAAGTTGAAATGTGAAACCAAAGGGCTGCTACGTTCGCTAACGAAAAGGTAGCTCCTACATTAAAGTTCATCTCCAAAATTGTACCTTTCACGAGTCTTTTTTCATCGAACGTTCGGGTCAATGTGCAGCCGAAAGTCGGTTTCAGCTTTTGAAAAATATGTATATCGCGGAACTTTCCGCTCCCGCGAAAATGGCCTCGAGTGTACTTTTCGTTCTCAAATGTTCCATAGGCCGTCACCTTTTTTTTTCGTTTTTCTTTCTTTTTTCACTGCAAAATGCTTTTGAAATGATGAAACCCAACGAATTTCCAACCATTGAAAACTTACAAAACTCTATGAACAAAGCATAGAAAAATTTATAAAAAACATAAAGCGAACATTTGTAAGGATAAACACCGGAGTTGGGAGTAGAAAACGATACAGTCAGTTCGGTGCGTTGGACAAGTTTGGACAGATTTGCGTTGTCTCGAAGAAATGTGAAAGCTTAACGAAATTTGGCCGTGCCCGATCCCTTTTTTTCGGGTAAACAATTACTTCTTGGCGGATGTGCCTTCGAAGGACACAAGCTTCGACGTCGAGGCGGTTTCTGCTGGGGTTTTGTCAGAGGACGCAGCCGGCAAAGCTTTCAGGATTGCGTGCACTTCCTCGGCGACTGCCATTAAAACGAACTCGAATTGCCGCTTGGTAGCGACCATTCCTGGCCTTTGATCCCGGATATGCTCCAAAGTTGCCGCGATGTCTATCTCTTTAGCACCTTTTGCCATACGGTTCAAAACCATGTCTATCAGGCAATAAGTGCCGGTGCGTCCAGCTCCATCGCTGCGATAAATTATACGTCAAAAGTGGGAAATACAGAAATTGGCAAGTAGACAATTTCGACTATAATCAGGCCGGGCGCGATCTAGAAACTACGCGAATTATATTTGCAAGTAGACAATTTCGGACATGGTCAGACTACGCGCAAATTAAGGGGTTACACGCAGTTGTAATGGGCCAAATTCAAGAATTTTTTTTACCTAAAATGCATATTGTTGATGTCAGATGAAAAGATCTCAAGTTATCGTGTGCACCGAAAAAAAAAAATTTCGGAGATTTGCTGTATCTCGCTCTTTTTTCAATCTATTTTAACCAAAAAAATTGAAATAAGTAGTTAGATACTTGTACTATTGAATGATATTTCGTTTTGTATTCAAATATAAATTTTAAGTATACAAAAAAATTCTTGAATTTGGCCCACTACACCTGCATGTAACCCCTGAAAGTAATGTGAAACAAGTAGAAAATTCCGGCTTTGATCAAACCACGCGCAGTTGGAGGCAATATAAAAGTAGAAAATTCCGATCGAAGTTAAACCACGTAAAACTGCGCGAATGAAATTTTCAAGTAGAAAAACCCAGCTATGGTCAGACAACGCGCAGTCGGAGGCAATATAAAAGTAGAAAATTCCGATCGAAGTTAAACCACGTGAACCTGCGCGAATTTAATTTTCAAGTAGAAAAACCCGGCTCTGGTCAGACCACGCGCATTCTCAGTGTCGAAATCGCCAACTATATTTACCTGCAATGTATGACGATCGGGCACGATCTGCCCCTGTATGATTTATTCACTTTCCTGAAAAGCCGAAAAAAATTTCGTACAAAAAATTGTAAAATTTCCCAGCCGCTCTGCTCCTTCCCGAGAGAAAAAGTACCTGCGAAACTCGAGCAAAGCCTTCGTTGACTGGGGCACTCCATCTTCGGACCAAGATAGGAAATGGAATTGAGTGACGGTTCTCGTCTCACTGGTCCGCAGATTCTTTAGGTAGAAAGAGCGCACGAGATAATCGTCGCACCAGATGTGCTCGGACACCAAATGCACCTCGTAAATGTGGTAGAGCTCGGATCCTTCCTCGGGCCAGTATCGGTGACACATAGCCCTTCCCTCCTCGGTCAATCGCGTAAGCATCAAAATAACGACGCTTCCCTGCTCCCAAACCAGTTGCCAAAAGTGCGCCGCTGTTTGCGGCAGCGGTCCTTGGGTCGCTATGTAAGCAGGGTTTCTAGGATCGTGGTCCGTCTAAAACGAAAAACGACCCTTTCAAAATCCCAAGAAACAGTGCGCAGTTACATCGCTTTGTTTATTCTTGTTCTGTTCTCAAGCGAAACTAAAACTCAAACGTTCCCCGTCGCGTGGATTCTCTGCAATGAAATAAAAACATTCCTAGTTTCGAACTAAGAAAAAGCTGTCTATTTGTCGAAACAACATCGATTTCGCGTGTCGTTGCAAGCTCACGCCGGCAGTTCTGCTCGCCGGGACTTACCGGTTTCTGTTTCGGTCGGCGGCACCCGAAAATCAATTTCACAAAAACGTTTATAACTATTTCCTTTTACGGCTATTCACAACTTGTTATCTCGGTCATAAAGTTTCATGTACGAATGAAGAAAACGGGAACTTACGACGGTGGAAGCGTTGATGTAGTCGGAATTGCTGACGCTGGCGAAATCGTTCAGGACGACCCGCGAGTGGTCGTAAGGTAGCACGGCTCCGGGTCTGTTGTAATGGGTATTTTCCTGTAGTTCGGCGATGAGCGTCGAGCACGGCTCCGCTTTGTATGCGCAGATTCCAGCCCATTCTTCGTCCAATCGTTCTTGGCTCTTCAAACGATCTTCCATGTAGGACTGAAAATGCGTACCGGAAAAATGTGAAATCTGATTGTAGAGAATGATAAGCTGTTTTAGAAATTCCGGGAATCCCTGACATAAATGGAAAGCTGCGAGAAACTGCAAACGAGCTGCAGAAAACTGCAAAATAATACAAAATAAACTGCAAAAAGCTGCGAAAAGCTGCATCAAACTGTAAAAAGCTGCGGAAAGCTGCAAAAAACTGCAAAAAACTGCAAAAAACTGCAAAAAGCTGCAAAAAACTGCAAACTGCGAAAAGCTGCAAAAAACTGCAAAAAACTGCGAAAAACTGCAAAAAGCTGCAAAAAACTGCAAAAAACTGCAAAAAGCTGCAAAAAGCTTGCAGTTTTCTGCAGTTTTTGGCAGTTCGCAGTTTTTCGCAGTTTTTTTCAGCTTTTTGCAGTTTTTCGCAGTTTGCCGTTTTTTGCAGTTTTCTGCAGTTTTTCGCAGCTTTCTGCGGTTTTTGGTAGTTTGCAGTTTTCCGCAGTATTTTGCAGCTTTTTGCAGTTTTTTGCAGCTTTTCGCAGTTTTTTTGCAGCTTTTCGCAGTTTTCTGCAGTTTACTGCAGCTTATCGCAGCTTTGTGCAGTTTATTCTGTAGTTTTTTGCATTTTTCTGCAGCTTTTTGCAGTTTTTTGCAGCTTTTCGCAGTTTTTGGCAGTTTGCAGTTTTTTGCAGTTTTTCGCAGTTTTTTGCAGCTTTTTGCAGTTTTTTGCAGCTTTTTGCAGTTTTTTGCAGCTTTTTGCAGTTTTTCGCAGTTCGCAGTTTTTTGCAGTTTTTTGCAGTTTTTCGCAGCTTTCTGCAGTTTTTGGGAGTTTGCAGTTTTCTGCAGTTGTTCGCAGTTTTTTGCAGCTGTTTGCAGTTTTTTGCAGCTTTTTGCAGTTTTTTGCAGTTTGCAGTTTTTTGCAGTTTTTTGCAGTTTTTCGCAGCTTTTTGCAGTTTTTTGCAGCTTTTCGCAGTTTTTTTTGCAGCTTTTCGCAGTTTTTCACAGTTTATTGCAGCTTTTTGCAGTTTATTCTATATTTTTTTGCAGTTTTTTGCAACTTGTTCGCAGTTTCTCGCAGCTTTCCATTTATGTCAGGGAAGATTCTCAGATTTCTGGGTTGACGAACCTAAAAAAGCAAGGGAATCCAGGATGTCCTTGAATTGTTTGTATCGAAGATAACGCTACTCAATTTGAGTGACAATTGCACTAAAAGAAAATGTATTATTGAAGTGGGCAAAAAAAGGATATAAAATAAAGTCGAATGCAAAGTCTATAGAATGATGGGACGCTGGTTTCAGCATGTTGCCGTCCGCAACGGAAGCGGGGACGGGAGCAGGATTGGCCTCGAACATGGCCAGCGTGGGGTTAAGCAGCAACAGCCGCAGCAACAGCATCAGCATCAACAACAACGTCTTGTACCCTGCGCATCATCACCACGCGGTGGCTTCATCGGCATCGCCGATGCCATCATCTGCTCCGCAGATTCCAAACCGGACGTTGGGAGTCCTCTGCTGTCCATCTCTGAGGTGACCAACACACTGCTCAACCAGTAGCACCGATGTCGCCTCAACTTTGTTTCACTCTTGTAATCATGGTGAGTAAAATCATCAAGTTTCGGAGAACTTGAACTTTCACTTTACTTTGATGAAGCGAGAAATCGAAGAAAACGAAATGCGACCTTTTCGTCCTCGACGCATTTAAATTGATAAATTGCAATTGATTTTGGTGATTTTCCGCAGGTCTCTCGGTGACGTAGGACGTCGCGAAACGAGTTTACGATTGGCCGATTGTATGATATATATAAATCGATTAAGCGATAAGACTAATCACACCGTTCTGTAATATACTCATAACTTATATTCAGTCTCATATACGATTAAGCTATCTCATGTATTCTCACTTTTACCGATAGATTAATTGAAGAGTGAGTAATGATTCCATTTTTTCATACTTTCGGTGCACTGAAAATCCATAGAGTTATGATAATTTTCGGTTCAAACGCACGAGGAGCAAAAGAAAAGAGTTTGTTAGTTTTCCTTTGCTCGGAGAAATTACGTTTCCATTGATAAATACGTATTCTGTGATATGTGTTGATTAAAGTTTGTTTGTGCGAAAGCGATGAATTGGTTGTCTTCACAGTTGCATGTATCGCGGAATTCTTATCGCTATCGTTTATTATTTATGTCTCGTTTGGAGCGATGCGGCGACTGTTTTGCGAATTGCGCACGAATCTGTGAAGGAAATATTGCAATATCGGAGAAAGGCCTTTTTTTTTATGTAAGAAAGCTTTAATATATACTTAGTGTTTTTAAGGACGATAATGAAACTTTTTATGGTTGGCTTTTTACGTTCATTCTTTTTTGCACTCGATCGATTTGAAAAGAAGCTGGATTGAAGTAAGAGCTTCGCGTATTTCCCGGAACGAGAGTAAAAGTGATCGGCCGAATTTTCGACAGGAGCCCAGTCTTGCCAATATTTTGTTAATAAGTTTGTAATTTTTGTACTTAATTAATTTATACGCTATTTATGTAAATGTATTAGGTGTCCAGTGAAACTAGATAAGCCTTCCAAGTCGAAAATCGTGAGAAAGCAGCGAAAAGTGTTTTTATTTGAACGGAAAAAATTGTGTTCCAGAATGTGAAATCGGAAATGATCTTGCCGTTACGTCCTTTTTTATTTCCTTGCAACGTTGCATTAAAGTACGTACTATTAAATATAAGCAATTGAGTCTAGTCCTTGTATGATGCGAATTTAGTGCTAATGTTATCGTACTTTGCTTCAACTGTGATCCCGTTTCCTCCAACAAGTAACGATGTCTGCAAATATTCCGAGAAAACAACAACGCAGAAACGAATTGACGTTTAATTATTTATTTTTGCAATTTCCAATGATGCTACAGAGTTTAAATAACGAAAACGTTTTCACAGTTTAAGCACAACTTATGCTGTATATGCATTGTGTATGTATTATATAATAAAACGAGCATAAAACAAACAAATTCCTTTTGGATGCGCGTGGCCTCGTTTCCCAAGCTCGAAACTGTGTCGATCAAGTCTCAAGAACGTCGATACGTGTACAAAACCGGTGCATTGAGAATCTGTAACTTTGGTCATGATTTTTCATCTTAACAATAGCAATGAGACTTTTGACGACGATTGAAACTGTGCATTGATTTACGACTCCGAACGACGCCTCTTCCAAAGTGCAATCGTAGTTTATTCCTGGAAAATAATCGCGAAAAATGTACAACTTTAGACGAGAATAATTGTCGGATCGCGGCCAAATCGACGGCGTTCCGCATCTTTGCACTTTAGAATATTACTGTAATGTTATATTATTATAATTCATTCCACCAACAAACTCTACGAATAAAGACAAAAATTTTATCAAACGTTCACGAGGAGGAAATGATGCGTGCGAAATTAACATTGTCCCTTTCCCATTCATCCATTTTTTGCCCCGATACATCGAAACGATAATTTTTCTACCAAAAAAAAAGGTAGAGAAAATGGAAAACGGACTTTTTCGGCGTAATATTTTTATTCAAAATTAAAGAATTTTATTGGTGACTGAGAGTTACAATTTTTCAAGGGGCCACGACAGCGAAGATACAATCGCAATTTTTCCAAAGTTTCTAATCGATTAATGAATTTTCGATTTAAAGAAATATGGAGTTGATTGAGCAATCAAATTATTCGATGTTGCACGAACAATTAAAAATTCTCGTGATTACAAGTTTATTGTTAGTTACTGAAAGTTTAACATTCTTCTATTTTTAATGCAATAAATAGAAATGGCAACGTTCGAATAACATTTTAATGTACAAATCGTTGGATATACGATTTCTCGTCATTCTTAAAATTGAAACCTCGCAACTTGGGAAATCTAGAAATTTGTTCGACATTTGTACATAAACAAGGAACAGTTTTTATAACTTTTCGCACAATTGAGAGATTTAATTGATATCAAAAAATATAAAATGTATGCCTGTAAAAACCATATAAATAAATCTGAAACTGTACAAATCCCGTAACGCTAAGTAACATCGACATCACAAATTCTTATTGTGCATTTAGAGTCTCCAATAAATCGAGACACGAATTTTCTTTTATTTTATCTGATCTAGCGGAAGATTAATACCGCGAATGTCTTACATTCGCTAATTGTAATGGATCACAAACTACATGGAATATCAGTCTTTGGTGAGCTAGCGAATAAAATCAGCGAAAGCATCGCCCGATATATTAATCAAAAATTATCTTATTACTATCGTGTAACGAAACTTTTCAAGTTTCAAACGTCTCCGGCTTCGCAAAGTGAAAGTTTATAAATTAATTATACTTTTGTGCATTTTTCTTAAACCTTGTTGCATTGCAATTTTATCAGCTATTTTATTGAAGGTAATCTAAGAATTTTTCCGTATCATACAAAGAACGTTCATTCAGAGTTTGTCACTTTTACGTCTTCCATGCTCGTCATAAATTCTCATGAAATATTTCCATCGTTACTTTTGATTTCGAGTTACAATATACTTAAGTAAAGTGCTCTTACGAGTATTATTATAATCATTGTTTCGTTAATATCATCGTTAGTATACTTAAAGAGTTACTAGAAATCAGCATAGAACTCGCATTTTCTTAGCTTTTATTCGTAAATTTACGGGATCCAAAAAATATGTCGCGTTTCGTATGGACTTTGGCAATTCCTTTGGCCCTTATTTTAGGCATCAAACTATTTTAAATTATTCGAAAAAGTTGCATTCTTACGTTCTCATGCGCGTTATGGTGATTTCCAGATACGTTGTATGATATTAAACTTGTGTATAAATGTTTTTGTACATGTTGTAACAATAATTCTTCCAAATTAACCCGTACTTTATCGCATTCTTTAAGCGTCGGAGCAATATTGGAAATTAATTAATACCTGTGATTTGTAAAACTGATCCAGTAAAATAAGTGCGAAATTAGGAGTTTGCTAGGACTCGGACCTCAATTGCTGAAATTTTTTTAACATTCTTCAGCTACCGGAACAAACGTCTTCTACGATTTGCAACAAAATCTCTGCGTTTTTGTTCGAAGCGTTTTTTGTGGACAGAATAAATTTTTTTTTTCTTGACAAGTCGTTGACTAATTATTTTAAAAAAATTTACAACATATTCAAGTAGCTGATAAACATCCCTGAATTTTTCCGGACTCGTGAATTCAATTTTAATCTGCAAAAAGCAAAAAAGAAAGTTTTAGAAATAAATGTTTTTAAAACATTGCAAAATAAACTTTAAAATCAATTCTTTTCAAAATATTAAATTAATAACTTTTCAAGGAACATAATTTTTTATTTCGTTCACAAAAAATGCCATAAACAAAAACAGCGACCGGATTTCGTTGCGAATCGCAGAATACGTTTTTTCGGTACCTGGAATGAGTAAAAAAAAATAAGCTAGTCGAGGTCGAATCTTAGCAGAAATGATTATTCTACTGGATCGAACTGAATCGTCGGTCGACTGATCGACATTTCACAATGTCTTTATTGGACTCGAGAATCTTGATCCCATCAGGACGAGTACATCGCCGCAGTGTCATTGATGTTCATGTTCGATGACCTGCCGGGTGTTTTCAAGTTGATTTGACTGCCGTAGAAGGACGTGAAGGCCGTGTCGGAGCTGACGCTCAAATCCATAGGCTCTCTCTCGCTGCCCAGAGTCGACGCTCGAATGTCGAGCATCCCACTGACCCCGGACATGCCCGAGCTCGTCGCCATCTCCACCTCGCCAATGTCCAGGTGTGGCATGTGTCTTAAAATTACATCACTTCAAAAAATTAACTTGTCAGAACTACATTCTTCTCATCGCAATATAAATATACTCTCCGAATTCCTTACGGTGAAATTCATCAATCTTATACTTTTCAAGTAGTCCGCAATATAATTAATTTCATGCATAATTTATTCAACAATATCTTCTTCATTACAAAAAATACGCGAGTAAAAAAAGTTGTACAAAAATTTGACATATATTTTTGCTCCGGACAGTCCTAAAAATCTTTTCTCCGCGCGCAAATTTGCTTATCGGATGGAAATAAATAATAATTACTCGTAATTACGAGTTTTCATAGCCAGTAGGGTATCGCGTCTAATTATAACATTGCCTATGCTCGGTTCGCGCAAAGCACATTCAGTTTCTCGAGTATTACCTGTAATCTAGCACAGGGGGCTCGATGTGTTGTCTACGCGAGCCCGTTGACATAGGGGTTCTTTTTATCGCATACACATAAATCCCCGTCATTGTTAGCAGGTAGGAAAGGAAGTACAGCGTGTGGAACTAGAAATAAGAAATATTTCAGTGCATATTTTTACATGTTTTCGGGTCATTCATTCTCGGAACTCGAAAATCCAACGAACCTTGTACTGGTGATTGAGGAGGCCGAGTAAAACGTTGAAAAAGTCGGCGGTGAGCAACGAAAGCTGCAGAGCAGTTGCCCCGGATTCGAACAATACCACTGGTACGAGGGAATAAAAGACGAACTGAGTTATGCAGTAAGCCACGAGAAACGTTACCAGCGGCGCGTTGTCCCAGTTGAATCCCATTATTTGGACTCGCTCGAGGGCGAAACTAAATGTCATCAACATTTTTACTCGTTGCGAATCTCATTCTTACTAATGATTCAGTAAATATAATAAAATAGCAGAAAAAATGCCGATGTTTTTGAAAATTGGTGAGCATGCTTATTTCGGCTTCCTATAAATAGTACATTGTGTACCACGGAGGCAAAATCGGTCTTTGAACGCCGCGCGTGAGGTTGTAGTACGAGACGCAGCCGAGCGCGCGCCGAAGGCGCGCGAGCGAGGCGGAGTCGAGTACTACAATTACGCAAGGTGTTAAAAGACCTTGCCTCCATGGTGCACACTATACTTTATGTAACAATAGCATGTTTAGCAAGTTTTTCCATGCGTGGGTATTCGGTAGTCGAAGTGGGCGTTTCGGTGACTGCGTTC